>CAUYQG010190541.1:0-27348 GCA_963574415.1 Tarsius wallacei | reverse complement strand
ATCCCACTCCTTTGGGAGGCTGAGGTGAGTGGATTGCCTGAGCCCGCGGGTTCGAGACCCGCCTGGGCAACTTGGTGAGACCTCATCTCTACAATAAATCAAAAAATCAGCCGGGCATGGTAGCGCGTGCCTGTAATTCCGTCTACTCGGAAGGCTGAGGCGGAAATGGGCGACAGAGTGAGACTCCAACTCAAAAAAAAAAAAAAAGAATCCTTTGAAGTCACTTACTGGGGTGCCTAGGAGATAAGGGGAAGCACACCTTTTATTAACTCTCAGGAATGTGGATACATTCAGGAGCACTCAAATACTTTGCCATGTCCTTCTCTAGGGATCCTGGCAATATGGACAGACAATAGCAGGTTTCTGTATTATAATCTCCTCCCTACTGTTACAGTAAGAATTGTGCCCCTCCTCCAATTTAAAGCCAGCCTCTCTGCCTATCATTGGACTTTTCTTTTCTCCGTCTTCTTTGGATTCCCACACCCTATATTTTCCTTCTTTCTCTTCAATCCTAACTAATCCTAGTAATTGAAATTTTTCTGTTAGATAATAATACATTCAAGTATGTCCTCCAAAGGAAAAAACAAACAAAACTTTCCCTTGATTCCACATTTTCCATTGGATATATTATTTCTTTCTCCCCACTATGAAGTGTGATGAAATAGTCATATATCTAAAATGGTTAATGATATAGATCCATTTACTCTTGCCCAGTACACTCTCCAAATCAATCTAAGCTTGTTTTTGTCCCTTGGAATCTGACAATTTTCTTTCCCACCAAGATAATGATTAATCTCTAATTTCTTAAACTAATAAAAATTGAAAACCTCTCCTAATTTTATTCCATACAGTACTCAGCCATTTTGATGACTTCCAAATACTTTGTACATTCTATTATCTTGTTTTTTTATGACACAAACATTTTTCTTTTTATTCAGTTCCTTTTGCAAGCTTAGGTTTGTTTTTTCCATCTATTAAATGATTACATTTTTCAAGTTTCTGTAGAAGCTCCCTTCTTCACACTTTATACTTTCTCCTTCAGAGACTCAAGTTATATTCTGAGTTTAACATAACAGTCATAAACAAAAATATATAAACTTTATATTTCCAAAAAAATTCTTCCTTGACTTCCAGACTCATACTGATAATTTGACATCTTATTTTGGACTTTAAACTAATCATATCAGAAAGTGAACTCTAAATTTTCTCCACCACAATTAATGATACTACAATCTCTTCAAATGTGATCTTTACCTGTCATCCTTGATCCTATCTTTTCCCCCACTTCTTATGTGAAAAACATCCTCATCTTCCATTATGCTACTTTACATATAAAAACAGTGATCACTTGGGTGGCACCAAAGGCCTAAAGAAAAAGGATATATTAAATTTTGAGTGTTTTTAATCCCCATATTATAACTATAAAATGCATAGTTTTAATCCTTTAAGGAACTCATAATCAGTCCATCTGGTGAGCTTGTGTTTTACAAGACAAAGCCAGGTATGTATATATACTGTGGCCTGACCTATCCCAGTGCAAACACATCTGCCTCAGCTGTTGATCTTTCTAGGGTTTCATCATAAGTAGATTTGTCCCAATGTTTCTCTCAATGTTGGAAAAGCCAAGGTAAAAAGTTAATATCAGCTCCCAAATGAAATTCTAAACTCTTGTACAAATTCAAGTATAAGAATCAAGGACTTAGAAATGAAGGACTTTGAAATCCTGACTGCTGGTTAATTATTAGCACATCATGAAGATTGTCTGGGATTTGGGGCTTTAGTATTGAAAGAAGTCAATAAAACATTTGTCAGGTAGTATTTCATGCCTAATTATTTTCCTTAAAGGGACAATTATTTTCCTTGTTATATATTTTATTTTATTTTATTTGTGTTTCCTTCCCCAACTAAAACTTCAGATTTAATAAAATATGTTGTTTCTTTTCACCATATTAAAGAATGTCCACAATTTAGCAAACAGTTTATGTATCAATGTAATTTGAGGATTTGTCTGTTTTCTTTATTATTTTGTTGTTACAATGTTCAGAAAAAGAAAATGCCATTCAATTAAAATGTTTGTGTTTCTATGAAACAAGGTAATCATGAATCAGATTAAAGTAAACAGATGTTTTTAAAAAGCGATGTTTGATACATTACTAATTGTTTTTGCTATAATCATCTACCTATATGCTAATTTTATGGGTGAGGATGAGATGTCACAAGAATAAAATAATATATTTTTTTATATAAATAATCCTAAGAATAATGTAATATATTATTTAATGTTAAGATTGTTTATTGTGGCTGGGTATAGAGAGAAGAAAGAAGAGCCTCTTCTCTTTGGGGCAAAGGTCCTGTGCCCTGGTCTCTGAGTAGTGAGGGAGCATAACAATATTTTGGCTGAGAGGAAGAATTGCCTTGGGCTATGTAGAATAAAGCTAGAAACAGAGATCCAGTCTAATAAATTTAGGTTTCACTCTGTCTTGTATTTCCCTTCTATATCTCTAAAACTGTAATAAATATAAGTTCTAGTTAAGGCAAAAACAATAAATTATCCTTCATAAGTAATTTGGAAGCATATAAGCTTTGCTAAAGTTTTGTGATATGACAGAGAAGGTCTACATCACATTCTAAAATAAAGCAAACTAAACTGAAACAAACAAACAAACAAGAATCCTGTGAAATCCCTATAAATACTTTTTTCCAGTTATCCTCCTGAGGCACCAGTACAGCTCTCTGGATTGGTATTTCACCCATGAAGCATCTAGAGCTTTCTTGGCTCCTGTCTTTATCAATAGGAGATTACTTTTATAATCTATGTCTGTAATGAAAGGCTCCCATTTGAGCCTCTTGTTATCTTTTGTTCTTTCTCCACATTCATCACTCTTCTCAGCAAAGGACTCATATCAAGATATATATATTTCAGGGTAGAAAGCATGGCTAACAATAATAATACATGTTTAAAAGCACAAATTTTAATATATTTTGTTTTCTCTTGGAAGATTGTTATTTACTTGAGAAAAGGATTTATGTCTCTTTCCTCCTTTTATTCTGATAACTCTATTTAGTAGGCATCAAATGCATATTACTTAAGTAGGTTAATTAACAAGTGTAAAACAACAAGGTGATTCAAAATTCAAAACAGAAAAATCAGCAGAGAAAATTTTGAAAAGGGAAACTGAATATGTTTATTGGCAGTAAGTTTTATTTTTCTTCTGATTGTTCTGATTCTGCTACTAATTTATTATGTTCACAAAAAAAGGCTGGCAAAGGGTATTGATTCAGATGGATTAGATTGAATAGCTTCAAAGTTTCCGTTTTTCTAATTGGTAAAATTGCACAGTGGGATCAGTTGTCTCTTTACAAAATAGCTACAAAAGTGTTCAAGTGAAAGAAATATTCAAAATAACCAGATTTAAATTCTAGAGTAAGAGGGACTTCAGAACTAGCAAAATGTCATTATCGCAGAACTGAGATCCTCTGATCATTTACCAGCTCTAAGAGTTTCTGTCATAATGAATGTTCAAAATCCTTTTAGTTGTTTACTGGTAGAAATTATTTCCATCCATACAAGTCCTTACATAATAATTCCCTAGACAGTTGCTGATATTAATTTTCTATGTTTTGTTATTACCTAAAAAATATTTTTTTAACCTATTTGTTTGGAATCCACTTATAACAAAATATTGCCCATATCTATAAGAAACCAAAATAATGACATTTTTCCTGACTTGAGGAATTTATTATTTATTTTTGTTGAGTTGGAGTCTCACTCCGTCACCCAGACTGGAGTGCAGTGGCTGCTCCCGGCCACCGCAGCCTCGACCTGCTGGGCTCCGGCGATCCTTCCTCCTCAGCCTTCCAAGTAGCTGGAACTACAGGGGTGCACTACCACGCCCAGCTAATTTTTTTAAATTTATTGTAGAGAGGAGGTCTCGCTTGCCCAGGCAGGTCTTGAACCCGCCGGCTCAGGCAATCCACTCACCTCAGCCTCCCAAGGCGGGGGATTACAGGCTGAGCCACCGAGCCCGGTTTGGAATTTATTATTTTATACATTTCTTTATTGTCATTGGCATACAATTTTAATCTTCAGTGTTTATTGAGAAATCTACAGTCTAAAACACAATTAGACAAGTGTTATATTTTGTTTTTATTTACTTTACAACATATTCTGAGTATTTCATTAAGAAAAAAAGCTTATAAAGGAATAGGTAGTAGTACTTTCTGTACAGATTGGACAATACACTACACCTTGATCTCTACACAACAGTTACCATATCACAGGCCTCTAACTTGTTTAACAAGTGTTCCCCTATGAATCCCTAATGTAAAACCCATGTGGTAATGCTAAGTTTTAATGGAAGGTGATAAATAATAATGATACCCAGTATGTATTATTGTTTCTCATTTGCCAGCCTTTGTGTAAAGTTATGCAACACTAGCATGCAAAAAGTTAATCCTCACAAGGTAAGTATAACATTTTATTCTTAGATGTCAGAACTGTCAAATAGTTTGTTCAAACATACATGACTATTGAGTGTTGGCTCAGATTCTGATGCACACCAATCCAGTATTTTATCATGTAGATATATATATATAACTCTAATCATAACCCTTCTGTTGCCAAATATGTGAATTTTACACAGCAAACTATTTTCTAGTTCTCTGTGGACACCAACAAGGTATCTTACAATGTAATTTAATTCTGGCATTATCTACCTGGAATTGCCATCAGATCCCACAAGTTAATGGCTCTGTCCCACAATACTGGTCTCACTTCAGATACCAGTTGCAAGTCATGGGTGCCTAGGTTTTGTTTGTTTCCTTCTTTTGAGTCAGGATCTCACATTGTCACCCAGGCTGGAATGCAGTGGCACGATCATGGCTCACCACAGCCTTGATTTTGTGGGCCCAAGCGATTCTTCCACCTCAGGCAGAATCGTAGCTGGGACTACAGATGCAGGCCGTCACACCTGTCTAATTCTTGTCTTATTTTTTTGTGGAGATGAGATCTCACTATGTTGCCTGTACTGATCTTGAGCTCCTGGGCTCAAGCAATCCTCTTGCCTCAGCCTCTGTCTGTGCTGAACTCCCAAAGATCCCCAAAGAGAAGGCACTGCATCCAAAAAGCCTGAGAAATGACCCAGAGACTACGGACGAGACATGGACTTTATTTGGGAATTTACTTACAAGGAAGATGATCCATTAGCAGTCGGCTGGACAAGATAAAACAGCTCCCTATCGTAAAAGGCTCATAAGTTATATGATATTTTACATAGGGTGGAATGTGGTACTAAATGTGAAAAAGGTAGGATTTCTAGGCATAGTGTGAGAAGGTGCATATACATACATTCCAAGTACACAAAATGGCTGTGAATTCTCTCTAGGAGTGGGTTTTTTGGTATTATAATGAATTAAAGGTAACCAAAGGATATGGGCATTGATCTAGGCATGCTTGATCTGGTCTGAACCAGGCCAGGGGACCGATTGCCTCCAGGATTTCCACAACCCCCTCCTCAGGTTTCACAGTTTTCTATAATGGCGCATAGAATTCAGGAAGACATTTCGCTTACATTTACTGATTTATTATAAAGAATATTACAATGAATACAAATGAACATGATACAGAGACTCTCTAATGTCTGTCCATATTGTCACAGATGCTAGAGAAGAGCATGACCAGTGCGCAAGCGCTCCTGTACATTCCTGAACAATATTCCCGAGAGCTAATAAAAGGTGTGCTTCTCCTTATCTCCTAAGCACTCCCAGTAAGGAGCTTCAGAGGATCCTTGACTTCCTGGTAGTCTACACCCTATCAGCCCTATCAACTGAAAGATGCAAATCTCCTTTTACTCCCTTTTTCTGAGTAGTTATAAGTTTGAATAATATATTGTCAATGCAATCATTAAGCCTTGTGAATTATATAACTTTTGTATCAATGTAATCGTAAGCTTTGTGATTTATATAACTTTTGCATAATGCATAAGGTTTTAAACCCTTTACTCTACGACAAGCTTGACTGATGCTTCTGCCAGGTCCTACTGATACAAGCTATGAGATATCTCTGATACCTCGCACCAGGAAGTCTGGTCAGAAAAATGTCACTATCGATAAATGTGGCTGAAACTCAAGTTCTATACAATACTCTACTGGCCACGTGGCTCATGTATAGGTACTGACAACTCTGGACTATAAAAGTGAACTGTAAAACCCTAGAGGGTGAGCAGAACCATTTTGAAAGACCTTGAGTCTGGCTCTGCTCCCTGGATTTGAACTCAGATATAAACTTTTTACCAGTTCCCTGCCCCTTTGATTTATTGGTATCAAGGGGAGCAGCCAAGTGTTACTCAGACCATAACAAACAGACAAATAAAGAAGTCCACAGGAGGAGGTATGGAAGGGTCCCAAGTGCAGAAGCTTCTGTCTCTGTGGAGTGGGGATGTGCCAAGCCTGATATACTTCCATCTTGTTTATGGTTTTCATGGAGATTTCTTTTCCTAGGCATGATTAATTACATCATTGCTGTTGGTGATAAAGTCTATCTCCAGCTTCTCCATATTTTCAGGTTCATATGGTTGGGCTGAAAGTTCAAACTCTTAGTCTTTTTCTGGTCTTTGTGGTTATCAGCTCCCATCAATGCAGTTATCTGGGGACTCCAGCATCAGTCATTTCATCAGCATAAAAAGACACATCATTGTTGGAATTCCAAGGGTCTTAAGAAGCTATACTGGGAACCAAGACCACCAAATATGATAACAAAAGATGCTCCTATCATCCCCACCACTCAGGAAGTTACAAGGGTTTTAGTAGTTCTGAGTTAGAAACCAGGAGCAAATATTAATTAGATATTCTTTATTATGCTACAGTAACTAACAAGTACTTCCCTATTTGGAGATTTTGAGACAGTTTGCATTTCATAGGGCATTGGAAATAACTGTGTAAGATCAGATTATATGCAAATCTTTCTAAAGCATATATTTTAAAAATGTTAAAGCAGATTCATTCAGAGTGCATTCACACTGAGTGCCATCTTCTAATTACCTTTACATTTGAAAGCATGTAACATGGCGAATTGTTGTCATGTCATATTAACATAACTATTTTATTAACAGTGATGTGGGAATTTGGGGGCAGAGGATTTTTTTTTTTTATCAGAAAATGTTTCTATTTGTCACAGACACTGTGCCAGTCCATGTGCTGGAGATGTTGTTACCACAAGAAGTTCAGACTGGGCACCTGACAAACTCTGAAGACAACAGGGAGCCACCATTACTTCTGGTTCTGGAGAAGGAAGGGGAGAGTACAATTATCAAAACAAGAGAGAGATATAAAGGGACGTGTGGAAGGCATCACCTGACAATAAGCTTAGACACATGCAGTGAGCCCATCAGCTTGCAATAAGTAAAAGAAGAGTCTGGGCTTGGAGGCTCAGCCTGTAATGCCAGCACATTTTGAGGCTGAGGTTAGTGGATTCCTGAGCCCGTGGGTTTGAGAACAGCCTGGGAAAATTGGCAAGACCTCATCTCTAATATAAAGCAAAAAATTAGCCAGGTGTGGTAGCCTGTGCCTGTAGTTCCGGCTAATTGGAAGGCTAAGGCAGAAGGATCACTGGGGCCCAGCAGGTCGACACTGGGGTGGCCATGAGCATGCCACTGCAGTCCAGCCTGGGCGACGGAGTGATATTCCAACTCAAAAAAAAAAGAGAAAGAAAAAGTAGAAAAGAATATCTTAACTCTACTTCTCCTGCCTGGACTTACAATTGATTCAGGCCGACTTGAGGTCAGGTAATTAGCAGGCATATTCTTAAGCTTTCAAAAGCAGAGGGGAGAATGGTGGAAAGTAAATATGAAAATATTCACTCAAAATTATCTCAAAATATTTACTCAATATTAAAAATATTTATTCAATATTCACTCAAAATAAACCACAGAAAATGACATAGGAACATTCTAGATAACAAATTGGCATTAAGCAGTATTTAGAGAAGGGAAGAAAGAGTTATGAAAACACAAAAATAGGCCTCTAGAACTCTAGTATTCCTTGGGTCAAAATTAGAAGATTCAGATATAGGTTTTCTTCATAGTGAACACTACCCTCTTCTCTTTTAAAGAGAAGCTTTGTACAATGTAAGCTAAACAAATGCATGACAAATATTAGATAATTCAGGAAGAAAAAATGATAATATATTAAATTTAAATTTCATAAAAATTGAAAAATTTATAAATGTAAAGATGACATTAAGTAGAGAAAATATTTAGTTCAAAATAAAAGTACATTCTGAATAAAGCCAAGGAATAAATCTTTGTGATCTTGAACTTGGTAATTGTTTATTAGATATAACACCAAGAATGCAAGTAACAACAAAAAAAATAAGTTGAATTTTATCAAGTTTTTTTTTAAGTTGTACATCAAAAGGCATTATCAAGAAAGTGAAAAGACAACACATGATATGAAAGAATACATTTGCAAGTCATATATCGGATCAGACTATAGTATTCAGTATATGTAAAGAACTCTTATAACTCAACAAAAATTAAAAAATCTGAATTAAAAATGGACAAAAGACACAAAGAGATGTTTCCTAAAGAAGGTACATATAGACAAAAGACATGAATAATGGTCAATGTCATTAGTCGTTAGAGACATGTAAACAAAACCACAGTGATAAGCACTTCATGCTATATCTTACACACAAATATTTATATCAGCATTTGTTGCAATAGCCAGGAGGAATAAACTACCTAAATGCCCATCAATTCATGAATGCATAAACAAATGTAAAATATCTATGCATTTGAATATTATTCAGCCATAAAAAAATGAAGTACATAGTAGGTGGTTGAATCTCAAACACAAAATGCTGACTAAAGAAGCAAAACACAAAAGATGAACTATTGTATGATCCCATTTATATGAAATGTCCAGGAAATATAAATACCTAAGAGACAAACAGAGATAGTTGAATAATTGCTAGGGTTGAGGAGAGTGGAAAACAAGGAGTGACTTCTTTTTTTTTTTTTTCGAGTTGGAGTTTCACTCTGTCGCCCAGACTGGAGTGCAGTGGCCGCTCCCAGCCACCGCAGCCTCGACCTGCTGGGCTCCCGCGATCCTTTCGCCTCAGCCTTCCAAGTAGCTGGAACTATAGGCACGCACTACCACGCCCGGCTAATTTTTGATTTATTATAGAGATGAGGTCTCGCCAAGTTGCCCAGGCGGGTCTCGAACCCGCGGGCTCAGGCAATCCACTCACCTCAGCCTCCCAAAGGCACGGAATTACAGGCTGAGCCACCGAGCCTGGCTGTGACTTCTTAATTAGTATGGGATTTTCTTTTGGAGTCATAATAATATTGCAATAGAGATGATGATTACATAACATCTTGAATGCACTAAATGCTACTGAATTGTACATTTTAAAAGTTAATTTTATGTGATGTAAATTTTGCCTCAATTAAAAAATAGAATATATTCCCAGTAGGGGGATTGTGGGGTCATATGGAGGTCGATATTTAGAGCTTTTAGAATCGCCACAGTTTTCCACAGAGGTTGCACTAGTTTGTACTCCCACCAACAGTATAGAAGTGTTCCCTTTTCACCACACCCTCTCCAGCAACTGTTATTTTTTTGAGTTATTGATAATTGCATTCTGTATAGTGGACCTTGAACATCAATCGTAATACTATAAGAAAAGGATTGACAGTGGTGGAAAACTATGGGAGGGGGGAAGGGAGGTGGGATTAACGGTAGTCAATATCTGTCTGGGGATGGGGAGACACCCCTTATCAACAAGGGTGCCTTAATGAAGCATATTTGTATACCTAACCCTTAACTGTACCCCACAATATTAAAATAAAAAATATTGATTAAAAAAATAGAATATAATGCATAACAAAATTTTAAATTAAAATGAATAAAGTAATGGTATAATTCTGAAAGATGTTGACCACTGATACAAAATTGTGATGTAATTACTTTAAAAATCATTTATAAAAATAATCAAGACATATTCATTGAAATAAACTTAATGGAATCCCTATTTTTTTGTTTTATTTTAAACTTATTTTGCTCAAGATAAAATATTCTATAAGCATTAATACAGCATCTATGCCAGAAACTTCCTTTGACAGATTATTGTGAAAAGAGGAAGCATTATAAGACAAAACAAAGTACATATTCTACTTACTTAAAAATGGTTTGGTTTATATATACCCAAATTTTTTGTCAGCATATTATTTTCTTTCCAGAGAGTGTCGCCATCGCCTTGATTTCAACCCAGTGACCCACTACTCATTCTGACCTCCAGAACTATAAGAGACAGAGTTTGACTATGTTTCTCATGTTAGTTTTGAGTTCCTGGGCACAAGAGATGCTCTTGCCTCGGCTTCCCAAAGTGTTGGGATCGCAGGTGTGAGCCACTGTGCCCAGCTGAGTGTGTGGTAATTTCTTACAGCAATGATCAGAAACCAATTCACTATTCATGTTTGTGATCTAAAAGTACTTAGAATAAACACAGGGCAGCTCTGTGAATCACTTAACTCAAGTCTGAATTTCACCAATGTATTCCACAAAAATGTGCCCTTGCTTATTCCATAGGATTCTTCAGAATAAAAAAAAAATTATATGACAATGTTATATAATAAAAAATAGTTTAATCTAGAAAATAATAACATAAAATAGGTAACTCTGCTAGGTAACTCTAAAGAAACAAAAATAATGTAAAACTGCAGATAAAAAATAACATAAATGGCAAAAAACCCAAAATTAAAACCCAAAATTATTCTATTAAACCAAATTATTATATTCCCTAATTTAATCTCATATAAAAATAAAGAGTGAAACACTTAATAAAGTTTTAAGTGCTACCCTACCTATCATGGCAGCCCATTTTTCTGTTGACATATGTACATCTCTCAACAGTCATACTAAAAATGTCTACTCTGCCACTTGTCTAGTGTTTTTATGGTATGCAAGGGGAGACCTACCCCCCAAAATGGAATTATCTTTTGGAAGGCAGGCCCATTGTTGTACACTTGGAATTTGTTCCTCCAGATTAAACAGTCAACCAAAGTTTTTATCTGAAAGTTTTGAAAAGGTTGCATTATGATTTGAGGAAGAAACAACCTAAGTTGTGGTTCTTTCACTAGGATAAAACATTGGACCACACCGTGCTGAGTGTCCAGCAGTTTTTGAAAACAGCATGACCCACATGTTCCACTTTCCTATTGACCCAATCTCACCGAGTGACTTTTTTTTGGGTTTCCTCATATTTGAAAAGTCCTCAAAAATAAACATTTTGCTGATGTGAAAGTGGTGAAAAAAAAAAAAAAACAACAAGCACTAAAAGGCATCAGAATTGATGAGTTCAAAAACTGTTTTGAGCAGTGGAAAAAGCTTCTCAATAGGTTTATTGCATCAAACAGAGAGTAGTTTGAAGGAGCATGAAGTTAAAATATGTAAGAATAAACACACTTTTTTTTTTTTTGAGTCGTAGTCTCACTCTGTTGTCCAGGTTGGAGAGCATTGGTACGCTCACGGCCACCACAGCCTCAACCTGCTGGGCTCAGGTTATTCTTCTGCCCTCAACCTTCCATGTAGCTGGAACTACAGGTGTGCGTTACCATGCCCCACTATTTTTTATTTATTGTAGAGACAAGTTGCCCAGGCTGGTCTTGAACCCGTGTGCTCAGGCAATCCTCTTTCCTCGGCCTCCCAAAGTGCTGGGATTATAGGCTTGAGCCACTACACCTGGCCAATACACAGTTTTTTAATAAATAAATTCTGGGTTTTTTTGGGTCTGCCTTTGAGTGCCTCCAAATACAGCATAAAATATGGGGCTAAATGTGAACTCACAATGAATTCAGTGATGCTCTTACATAAATCCTGCCTTTGACCAAAGCTTATCTGAAATGTCTGATAATCGACACAATTGATAAGTTCCATATGTCTTAAGTTTTATCACACAAAAGGTTATTTACCCCCAAAGATTGCATTTTGACTGTTATCATTTCTGAACCTACAGCAATGACTTTATTGGATTATTATTTAATGATATGCCCTCATCTTTTTCAGAGGGCAGCTGGAAAAAAAAAACTTTCATTTGAAAAGCATTTTCAAACTTGCACTCAAATATTTTGCCTCTTATACTGCTTAAAATGCTTTAAATAAGTATTTCTGAAATAAATGGCTGATAAAAATCCACTACTGTCAAAAAATTGCCTATTCCAGACAAGTATGTGTTTTCTCTTTCATTCTTCTATGAAATAACCTGGAACTCTCTTATTTTACCTTGGCTTTCAGGGGAAATTGAAAATTAAAATAGCAAAATAAATACAAACACAGCTATTTATTTTCCAATTAATATTGTGTTCGAATATTAATTTTGATTAATGAGTCTGTCTCAGATTTTGGATGTAGGAAAAAAAAGAAATCAACACAAGAAAAGCAAGGGCGTCAAAGGAATCAAATAGCAAGATCAAAACAAAAGAAACTACATCAGCACATCATTACAAATAAAGAAAGTTTATTATGTCATCATGAACTTGACAACCCTTTAACAGACATTATTCAGGATTGTAGAATCAGTTGACTTTTTAAAAGATATTGTCATCTGCTTTAAGACACTGATTTATTGACTAAAAATAATTATTTAATAGATCTATATGCAATCAAATACTATTTTCACAGCTTTGTAGTGCTAAAATTGAATAATATATGTGTAAAATAACAATACAGATACACAATTGTAAGAAAGAAAACAGAGAGCTTCTGTGTTTGCGTTACCCAGTTTCTCCAGTAGTAACATCTTGAAAAACTAGAATATAATATTAAACTCAGGATAGTGACATTAAACCCATTGACCTCTTTTAGATTTCTCCAGTTGTACTAGTCCTCATTTGAGTATGAGTGTGTGTGTTTAACTCTATGCAATTTTGTCACACATCTCCATTAACATATCTACCACCAGAGTCAAGTTACAAAACAGTTTCATCATGACAGGATCCCTCTTGTTGTCTTATAACTGGCACATGTCTCTTCCAATTGTACACCCAGGCCTAACCATTAAACTCCATGCAAACATGAATCTAGTAATCCATATTCCACTTCTTTAATTTTCTAACTTTAAAAGTGTTATATCAATAGAATCATATAGTATGTTTCCATTTTGGATTGGCTTTTTTTTTTTTTTAACTTAGCTCAACTTTATGGTGTTTCATCCAAGTTGCTCATGTATCAGTTGCCTGTTCCTTTTATTGCTGTGAATGTACTGCAGTTTGTTTAACCATTTACTACTGATAGTTATCTTTGCTGTTTCTGTTGGTGCTAATGTGAACAGAGCTGCTGTGAACAGGCATGGGCAGGTTTTGGTGTGACATAAGTTTGCACTTATATAGGAAAAATGCCCAAGTGATAAAATTGCTGGGTCACACAATAAGTTGTGTAAAATTTTATAGGAAACAGTAAAACAATTTTCCAGGGTTGCTGTACCATTTTACATTCCCAACAGTAGTGTATAAGTATCCAATTTCTGCATATTCTCTCTAGCATTTGGTGGTGTCACTATTTTTAAAATCAATTTTAACCAATAGATATGTTGTAGCATCTCATTGTGGTTTTGTAAAACCTAATGATGTTGAGCATCTTTTTATCTCCCTCCTTGCCATCTGTACATACTCCTTAATAAAATGTCTATCCAAGTCATTTACCCATTTTCAAATCTGGGGTTTATGTAGTTCAATGAATTTGAGAAGTTTTCAGCCATTATTTCTTCTAACTCTTTTGTCTCGCTTTATTTTGCCTCTTCTCTTTGGATTCTAATGATAAAAACATTGACTATTTTGTTACTGTTCCACTCATTTTAGAGATCTTGTTTATTTTTTCTTGCCTATATTATCTGTTTTTCAGATTGGATTAAGTATATATATATTTTCTTAAATTCACTGTTTCTACTCTCTGTCATCTAAATTTCACTCCTTTTGGAGTCCATTGGACATTATATATTTTTTTGAATTTTCATTGTATTTTACTGTTCTATAATTTCTGTTAGAGTCTATTTCATGGCTTCTTATTATTTGCTGTGATTATATATTTTGTATTTGTTTTTAGAGTCTTTTTAAATTTTTGTTTAAGCATTTTTATTTTTAAGAGATGCTTAAAAATTCTTGTCAGATAATTCCAGTATCTAGCTCATTCTGGTTTTGGTATCAGTTACTTGTCCTTTTTCATTTCAGTCAATATTTTCATGGTTCTTGGTATGACTGGTAAATTTTTATTGGATCATGGACAGTTTGTCTGTTAAGTAAGGGTCCTCTAGGTTCTATTTAAATATTTTATTATTTCAGGTAGTCTTTCTTTTCGGTTTAGCATGCAGATTCTAACCAACTTTTGAGTTTTGGGTTTCCAAAGAAAATTTAATTTCTGAACCTTTGTTGTCGTATTTTGGTGACCTTGATTTATCTAATCACATGGGACACACAATCGTTCTTGTTGGGGCTAGCTGAGAGGATAGAAGGGGTTTCTTAGGTCATGTCATCTGATACATGTGCTTGAATTTGGCGGAGAGGCCTTCAGCCCACCATGACAAGGAATACAGCCTGGACTGGGCAGTATGCTGTCGTGCAACTCCCTTTGTCAATGTCACTAGTTCACTTGGTCTCTAGGTGGGGAAAGGGATTTTCTGGCAAGAGCATGAAAAGGGTTCCTGATCAGTATAAGTCCTTTGTGGTTGACTTAGTTGTGATTCTCTGATACTGCAGCCGAATCAACAAGAGTCTCTAGGTGGGAGAGAAGAGCTACTCAAAGATCTTGAGTGGCCATTTAGGATATGCAAGAGGAACCTTACTAAAAGTGCTCAACTCAGGAAGCACTCTGTTTCCCCGATGGGCCCAAGTTTCCCTTTTCTCACTCAGAAATACTGGATACCTCGGGGCATCAACAAGAATCATCTCACCACAAAATGCACCTGACCCAGAAAGCCTCTTTATCTGCATGGATTATGGATCTAAGGCACCCCTGCTACTACTAATAGATGTCTGTGTGTGTGTGTGTGTGTGTGTGTGTGTGTGTGTGTGTGTGTGTGTATGTTTTCTAGTAACTCTACTTTCTTTTACAAACACAATAGCTATTCATCCATTTTATTGATCCTCAATTTTAATTTTTAAGGCATACTAAATAATTTAATATTCTTCTTTTGTTAATTAAAAAATCTTTACTCTTTGTGTATCTAATTCTATTTTATCATGCTCCTTCTCATTCATTGTGCCTTAATTCCTATAATATTCAGTAATTGACCAAGTCCTTCTCATTTTGTTTAATATGATATCTGCACATCAATTATATCAAGATTTCTTGAAGATAAAAATTAAAGACTGAAGTGATGTTAAATTTTCTCAAAAGTAGATTTGTATTTGCCTCTGTCAGGCCTCTGGATCATGTGAAGTTAGTCATCATTGAGCTTTGTTTTTTTCTTTTGTATCTTTTGGTACTATTAAGTTTTTATAAATTTGAGGTAAAAATTAATTTGAAAACCAACTTGGTTCCAAAATTGCAGGAACTCTTTTTATGGGATCTACTCAGCACAAAAGTTTGAAAGAGGGTTTTTGTTTGTTTGTTTTGTTTTCTCCTGGGAAAACTTTTTTTCTTTTTTTTTCTTTTTTTTTTTTTACTTTCTAGTTCAACTTTAACCTGCCTATTTCTCATTTAGGATTCCAGTTTTTATGATAAATTTTTCTTTTTGATACCGTACTTTGGGTGAACCTTTGATATTGCTTTGTCTCCTGTCCCCAAGAATGTGTACTTTGAACACTAATATGAAATTCAGTAGGTTGGTTAAATACTTTCAAGGCTGAAATAAGCTTTAGTCCTCAGTTTAGTTTTCTGGTTTCTCATACTTAAGCTATCCTTTCTTTCTTGCCAATTTGTAGCTACTTTTAAGAAACTTCATTTTTAAAAAAAACGAGTACTTTTAGTTGTTTTTAGGAGTAGTGTCAGTTCATCATATTGCAAGAAGTCTAGGTCAATCTATATCCTTCTTTAAACATTAATATCATGTTATCTTCTCAAAAGAACTCAAAAGTTCTGTCTTAATAATATTGTTTGAGTTTTTTTTTCTTCTCTTTTTTCACTCCCTCTCCCACCCAAATACACACAAAAAATCTGGCTTTTACTTATATATTAAAAAAGTTTACTTTTATAAATATTCCATAACATGCACACCATGTAACTCATCTTGAAAGTTTTCTGATGTCTTCATTTCATAATATCTTTTTGACCATGTACATAAAACTTAACTTTATTTTTTTAAGTTACGTCTTCAAGTAAATGAGAATAACATTTATATACATGGATGATACTAAATAAATAATGCCATAACCATTGTCATAATGATAACATTGTTGCTATTTGTGCCTTTATTCTTAAACAATTTCCTATAGCTAATAGCTAATTTTACTTATGTTGCAATACGTACCTTAAATTGTAGGATTATCCAGTTCCCTCTGCTTTTTTTTAATGTCTGGACTAAAAATCACAGAGTGCCTTGACTGCTGTGTGACCCAGACAGCTGCATGTTTTTCCCAGTAGGCTTGAAACCAATCCGGGGCCTAAAACGTTTCCAAGTACTGATAAAGGTATCTAGGTCATTATTCAAAACACTGAAAGAAACTGGCCCCAGCATTGAGCCAAGTTCCTTAAACACTCATATAAACGTTATGCACTGACCCTCTGGCTGTGGACCTACCTAGGTAGAACATCTGTTTTCTCTTGCTCTCTGTGGTGAGAATATACTACAGCACTCTATATGTAAAAATCCCTAGTAAAAGGGTTGTACTTATCACTCTGGTGCTTATTTCTTCTTTCTTTAGAATCCTAACTGGGCCATCTTGGGATGGTGTGGAGCACTTGTTTGTGGGGATTCCTTTGCCACTGTTTTTGAAGTAACTCCATTCTGGTTCCACAGGACAAAACAGAAATTCATAAACATTTTTATTCCATGAAATCAAAGGGTTTTAAATATAACAATTTGGGTTTATTTCTCAGTTGAAATGAAAATTGACACACAATGTTATTATGGCTAATACTGATAACTTGGTAATCTGATTTTTTAAAATTGTAGCAAAAATAGAAGTTTGGGAAATATCAAATTTTTAAATTAAATACCCTTCTAAAACCTCATAAGTTAGAATCGATACTTCTCTAAGTTAGCAACATTTTCCTCCATAAAATACAGGGCAGACATATTCAGCTAATCCCTGCACAAGCTCAGGAACGTTTAACTAAAAAAAAGAAAGCCCATTTAAATTATACCCAACACTAATTAAAATGGCTTTAAGATAATATAACTTATAGTGAGAAAGAGTTTATATAATTCTGTATCAAAAATAGAAAGTAACAAAAGTATCTTTAACATAAACCAAAGGAAATATAACCTAAATTATCATGACTGTTCTACTAAGCTTGAGTTAAACTTTTTTTTTTAGTTTTATAGTTAATTAAAAAAATTTTCTAAAGGTAAGTACAAGGAATATTAACTTTTAATGACTAACTATAGTTAAAAGAGAAAAGAATGTGATTAATAAAAACAAGTAATTAACATATAGTGTAGAAATATACAAATAGAAAAAAAATTCTGCCTACTATGACTTACAACCATTTTTTAAAAAATATTTGACGTATAAGTTATGCTAAAACATTTGAAGAGAAAGCTTTTATCTGTAAGGAAAGGGAATATAAATTTGCTGTAACCTGGAAAAAATGGAAAAGAAAAAATAGTGAAAAATAATTTATAAAAACATTCATTTTCAATAAGTTATGTGCCAGAAACTGTGTTCTGCAATGGTAATGTAGTAAAGATAATTGATGTAATGAGTAATTTCTTGATGTGTAAAAGAAAACTGCTTCATACAAATGACTTAATTATAATTGTAATAAGCATATGATTTACAGGAAATACATGTTATTCTACAAATCTGGAGATATAAAAATCAGGAAATATAACATGATCTTTATGAGGGATAAGAAATGGATCTGGATACTATTATCTGAGTAAGTAATATTTGAACCGAGTTGAAAGCATTGGAAAGAATTAACAACAATAAGCAGAGTTTGTTACAGAAATTATCTGAATCACTATGTCTTTCTTCTACTAGACTCCAATACGTTCATAACATACGAAGTGTTTGAACTGGTGTTTCCTATCCCTTTTTCACAAAAGAGAAGTTATTTGAGACGGAGAAAAATATGGTGGGTAACAGGAAGAAAAGGAATACTATTCTTCTCTCTCCATATCCAGATTAAATTTTGACCTAATAAAGATTAAGGTAGAAGTTGAAAAGGTCAGAAAGCTCTTATGTCTCACTAAGAATAAAGTGTCTTCTGGATCTCTGATACAAAGGTATCAAGTTAAAAGGAGATAGAAAAGTTATTAAACAGCCGGGCTAGGTGGCTCAGTCTGTAATCCCAGCACTTTGGGAGGCTGAGGTGAGTGGATTACCTGAGCCCGCGGGTTCGAGACCCGCCTGGGCAACTTGGCAAGACCTCATCTCTACAATAAATCAAAAATTAGCCGGGCGTGGTAGCGTGGCCTGTAGTTCCAGCTATTTGGAAGGCTGAGGCAGAAGGATCGCCGGAGCCCAGCACATCGAGGCTGCGGTGGCTGGGAGCGGCCACTACACTCCAGTCGGGGTTACATAGTGAGACTCCAACTAAAAAAAAAAAAAAGAAAAGTTATTAAACAAGTAGAGTCATGCATTGCTTAATGTAGAAGACAAACATGAAAAAAGTTAAACTGCAAGAATATTTTCTCCCTTGTTGGAGAAGAATTTTTGGCCCACTAATTCTGAAACTTGTTTAACCTTGAAATTTCTTGTTCTAGCCCTGTATAAACTGATCTCTTTCCAAATTAAAACACACCTTTGGAGTTTTCTCATGCTGAAGCATTATGAATAAAGGATTGTGCTTAACAATGCTCTGGACGATTTTCTATCACCAAGTAGTTTTGCTCACACTCTATCACTAGATCACCCAATTATTGCTCACACGCTATTTCTTTTTCTTTTTTGGGGGGCGAAACAGAGGGAAGATTAGTAAAAGTAAGAAAGAAGCCAAGTCTGTTATCTTTTGTTACTGTCTCTCTTGGTCTTTGAGTTTCGGGTTCCTAGAAATCTAGGAAATCATCAACACATTATAACAAAACATTTTTCATAAGTTTTTAAATTGGTGTATGTGTGTGTGTGGCCTGATAAAGTTGTAAACAAACTAACAATGTTCATTTTAATAGTCCTCAAAAGGAGTATGCTTTAATGACACACGTTTTCTTATAGTATAAGCAAATGAGAATAACATGTGTCTGTAAATTGCAAAGACTGAGATCTTATTAAATTTTATATAAACTATTAAAGCAGTTAAAATGAGCATTTATAATTGGCACTTTAAAATATGATTATTGACTAATATTAGCATATTTTCATGATCTGTAATTAGTTCCAAATAAGCTATCTTCTGTTGCACCTCAGAAGCTCTTTTTCATAGTACTTGGAAGTCAAGCATTAGATTAGGAAATGTGGATAGTATGTAGATGGGTGATTTTTTTGTGCTTTTTTTTTCCTTTTTTTTTTTTTTTTTTTTTTTGAGTTAGCGTCTCACTCTGTCGCCCAGGCTGGAGTGTAGTGGCATGCTCATGGCCAATACAGCCTCCACCTGCTGGACTCAGAAGAGCCTTTGGCCTCAGCCTTCTAAGTAGCTGGAACTACAGGCGCATGCTACCATGCCCGACTAATTTTTTATTTATTGTAGAGTTAAGGTCTCGCCAAGTTGCCTGGGTTTATCTCAAACCCGAGGGCTCAGGCAATCCACTCGCCTCGGTCTCCCTAAGTTCTGGGATTACAGGCTGAGCCACCGAGCCCAGTCAATTGGATGATTTTTAAAATCTTTTTTCCAGCAATTCAACACAGGATGGATAAATGAATTTCACCTTTCACCAAGAAATTAGAAAAAAAATGGTATTTTTTTAATGGTTACTTTTAATTTGACTTATTAAAAGATCTGCAGGTAAGCTTCCATTTACCTTTTAAGGTTATATTTTCCTGATGAGGACCAGAATGAAATGAAATGATAACTTTAAAAATTGTATATGAATAAATGCATTTAAATAATAGCATACTATTTGTGGCTATTACAGAAAAGCAAATAGCTTTTATAATTTATTCAATATATTAGTTAATTATCATATGCCAGTGTTATTTTAAAGTTATAGAAACACATTTTATTACCAACTAAATTTAATATGCATAAAAAAATTATTATAGTCTGCAGAAGAAAGCCTTTATCCATGCTTATAGTTGAATACACAGGACCAAATTAGAACAATTAGTCAGAATCTACATCATTTCAATAGAAAGCTTTTCTAAATAACATTCATAAATTTAATAAGAGTTTTTGTTTTCAATGAATAATTATCAGCAAAAAAGCTATTCAAAACTATGACTATTGTATTCGAGTAATAACTGTGAATTGGCTTTAGTTACATGATGGTGTTCTGGTTTCCTTTTCTGTTCATTCCTATACTCTGCTGAATTGAAAATAATGTGTAGGGGTATAAACTAATACAGCCTCTGTGGAAAGCAGTTTGGCAATTCCTGAAAAATCTAAAAATCGACCTCCCATACAACCCACAATCCCCCTACTGGGAATATACCCAGAGGAACACACATCACTCTATGAAAAAGATACTTGCACATGCATGTTTATTGTGGCATTATTTACAATAGCAAAACATGGAACCAATCATGCTGCCCATCAAAGAGGACTGGATAAAAAATGTGGTACATACATGATGGAATATTACACTGCCATAAAGAAGGACAAAATTATGAACTTCGCAGCAACTTGGATGGATTTAAAGGCTATAATACTGAGGGGTCTATCACAGAAATAAAGAACCGAGTTTCACATGTTCTCATACATAAGTGGACTTTGAACAACTATCTAATACTGTAAGAAAGGGATTGGTCGGGCGCAGCGGCTCAAGCCCATAATCCCAACACTTTTGGAGGCCATGGCAAGAGGATTTCCTGAGCTCAGGGGTTCGAGACCAGACTGGGAAACCTGGTGAGCGTTCATCTCTACAATAAATAAAAAAATAAGCGGGGTGTGGTAGTGCACGCCTGTAGTTCCAGCTATTTTGAAGACTGAGGCGGAAGGATCACGGAGCCCAGCAGGTCGAGGCTGTGATGGCCAAGAGCGTGCCACTGCACTCCAGCCTGGGCGACAGAGTGAGACTCCATAACCTCCCCTCCCCCCACACGCCCCAAAAAGGAATTGGCAGTAGTGGGAAACTGCCAGGGGAGGGGGGAGCAATCTCATCAACAAGGGTGCTTGCCTAATGAACATTTGTACACCTAACCCTAAATTGTACCCCACATCTTTAAAATTAAATTTTTTTTAAAAACTTCTCTAAAATGAAAATTAGAAAAAAGATTTAAAAAAGAAAAGAAAAGAATATGACAACTTCACTTTTCGAATGAATTTTTTTAAATTTGAATTTTGAGCAGGGCTCAGTGGCTCAGCCTGTAATCCCGCGCTTTGGGAGGCCGAGGTGAGTGAATTGCCTGAGCTCCCGGGTTCGAGACTCGCCTGGGCAATTTGGAAAGCCCTCATCTCTACAATAAATCAAAAAAATTAGCCGGGCATGGTGGCGTGCACCTGTTCCAGCTACTTGGAAGGTTGAGGCGGAAGGATCGCCGGAGCCCAGCAGGTCAAGGCTGCAGTGGCCGGGAGCGGCCACTGCACTCCAGTCTGGGCGACAGAGTGAGATTCCAACTCAAAAAAATTAAAATAAAATAAATTTGAATTTTGTTTGTTACAAGTTCAATAAAAATATGAAACTATGTAAAATTAAAGGTACAAATAAGCCTCTTTTGATCCAACTAGAGCCTTGAAATAGCATTAGATGGTGAGGCATTGGGTGAATGGTTCATGGTGTACAAATCTTATGGTTCTTATTACAGAGAACAGGGTTGGAAATTAGAAAAGAATTATGAAAGCACTAATTTTAACAATAGCTAACTGTGTAGTAGCAAGTCCTCTAACCACTTTTTTCCCCTTATTTTCCTAATTTGTACAAAAAAAATTATATTTCAATATTTCTCAAGGGAGGGATGCCACTGATATTTGGAAAGGAGAATTTTTTTGTTGTGATAAAACCTTAAATTCTCAACTTTCATAGAATAAATAATTACGTTGTTCTTGGTCCATTAAAATAAACAATAAAGCACTTTGCATTATGCTTTTCTACTTTTTTTATGAGACACATACAGCTAATACATGGGGGCATAGAATCTGAATTCAGGCTGCCCTTCTTCAAACCTCATCTCTACCTTCATGTACAAGTCATTTTTGAAAAAAGTGACAAATTACACCTACTTTATAGAATTATTTTGATGACTAACTTAAAAAAAATAAAATGCTTGGAACCATGCCTGGTACAATATATGTACTATTAAATGCTAGCTTTTATTATTATTTTTTAACATATTGAGGCAAATCTATTCCTTTTTCTTATATTAATAAGGCATGAAGACTATTATGCCACTATTCCCAAATAAATATGTTGCATAGTAATCTGCTCGCTTGCCGAAATGGTTCTACCCATAACATATGACTCTTTTTAGTAGCTAATATTTATTGAGTACATTTTAAACACACTCTAAGTAAGTAAGCACTTGGGATACATTGTGTTAGTTTATCTTATCATCAACCATTTGTTATTTATAGTATAAAGTATAATAATTATCATTTTAAAAATAAGGAAACTAAGTCAGTGAACGATTAAGCAACTTGTTCAAGATGAAGAGGTAAAAAACTAGTTATTAAATCTATGTATGAGTAATTTCTAGGCCTGGAGTCTTAGTATTTTTTGATGTTTATTTCAAAATTAACTTTCTCTTAAGCCATTTATCAGTTTCCTGCCTTAGTTTTTTAAATTTATCACATATATTGTTTCCAGCACTGAATCCATATGTGCTTTGGTTTTCAGGTCAAGATGCTGTGACTTTGTTCCTGGGATGAAACTTTTATAATGCTCTCCGAGTTTATAGGGCCTATACACAGTTTTTTGTAACTGGGGAAACTTTGCAGTAATTTTTCCCCTAAATTTAATGCCAATTATCTTTTTTTAAAGTTCCAGGTACAGGCAGAAAAGCCAGCCATGCCTCTCCTTTCTGACGCCCCCTCGCCCCAGATCCTGAGTTCCAGGAGTCACTGCTAAAACAAGAACTCACATATCCGTAAAATGCAGATGTTTATAGGTACAATTTAAATGTGTACCAATTAAAATACATCTCACAGTGAAACTGCAAATCTTATGTCGTCTTAAAATTAAATGAACCATACTGGTTTTTTTCCTTTTTTGAAGTAAGAGGGCAGTGATTTTTTAATGTGTAAGTAAGCTGCTTTACAGGTTCCATCTTTACAACAATTAATTGGACACCTATTTTATATTTCTTTAACTTATTGACCACTTGAATAGATTTTTCTCAAAAAATTATCTCCTTCTATGATGAAGTTGAGACTTCCTCTTTTAATTACACCCTTCAGACCATTTACTCATCTAGATTTCAAAACATCCAATGATTCAATTGGCAAGCTGGAGGTATTTTATTTAATTTTATTTATTATATTTTTTTGAGTTGAAGTTTCACTCTGTCACCCAGGCTGGAGTGCAGTGGCGCACTCATGGCCACTGCATCCCCTACCGGCTGAGCTTAGGTGATCCTTCCACCTCAGCCTTCCACGTAGCTGAAATTACAGGCACATGCTACCACTCCCACTTTATTTTTTGATTTATTGTCTCACCAAGTTGCCCAGGCTGGTGTCGAACCTCCAGGCTCAGGCAATCCTTGGGCCTCGGCCTCCCAAATTGCTGGGATTATAGGCTGAGCCACCGTGTCAGGCCTGGAGGTCTTATTTTTAATGTAATTGTTTTATGTATCTAAATTATTTATACTCTATGAGTTTTGCATACATTCAATGTCACATGTGTGTTTTTCTTCATCATTTTAGGGTATAAAGTAAAAAAAAAACCCCAAACTTTATATATATAAAATGTAGAAAGACCCATTGATGTCCACAAGTTAATCGGCCTATCCTGAAAATAAATGCAGATCTCTGTGAAGCTCTATTACACAGAATTACATCTTTCACTGTCTCCAATTTGTGCATTCTTACTTATAATAGAGACTTGTTTTGAAATACCTATTGTGAAACTCTAACCAGCTGTAAGGCCAAGTCAGCAGAGAGGCTCTCTGTTTGACTCCATACTTTAATCATTTTGAGTTTCCCTTTTTCTTGTTCTTTTCTATGTAGCAAATTAATTTGTCCTTGTATTTCTGTTCTTTTTTTTGAGTTGGAGTCTCACTCTGTCTCCCAGGCTGGAGTGTAGTGGCACACTCACGGCCCACAGCCTCGACCTGCTGGGCTCAGACGATCCTTCTGCCTCAGTCTTCCAAATAGCTGGAACTATAAGCCATGCCCAGCTTATTTTTTGATTTATTGTAGAGAAGAGATCTCATCAAGTTGCCCAGGCTGGCCTCCAACTGCTGAGCTCAGGCAATCCTCTTGCCTCAGCTTCCCAGAGTACTGGGATTACAGGCTGAGCCACTGTTCTTGGCCTGTTCTTTCTTTATATTCTCTTCTTGCTTTCAGGAGAAGCATGAGAAGAAGGGAAAGAGTAAAACAAATATACTTAGCTTACTCAGGAACAATTTCTAATCCTGCTACTAGTATGCCAAGAGTATTTATCACATCTTTTACCTTCTTTCTACTCCCCATTTTCAAAAGCAATGAAACAAATTTAAAATAATACTTTTTAATTTTATGTATCCAACATTAATCCCACCTATATTCACTATGCTTCATAAGAATCTTTATACAAAACTCTTAACTGATTAAAAAAAATTAAAGACGTCTCTAGGAAAAAATAATATTACTGTTTACTTTTTTACAGTTAATAGATGTATGTGGAAATATTTGTATACTTGGCAGAGATAGAAGGAAGAAATAAATGCAGTATAATTTTCCACAATAATTTGCAGAAAAGCATACTGCAGTGGTTTATTTATTTATTTTTTCCTAAAAAAGCAGTGAAAATGTGGAAAATGGAGCAGGCAGTCGATTCTTGGGTCTAACAGAAAATCGAAACAGTTCTATCCACTCCTCCCCACAAGGATAAGAACATCTCTCTAAAGCTGTTTCTGAATATCATGCTCATGCTCCTCCTCATGAAGCTCTCATGCTACCCAAAGACAACCACTAATAGTACTCAGTTCTCCTCTATTCCAGAATCCCATCTTTAAGAAAAAAAAAAAAAATTAAGAAAGTTCTTAATTCATATTCTCTAGAAAACTGTACTCAGAAAATTGCTTTCTATTAACAAGAATCCTCTTTGCAGCCTGTGGTTAAGGAAATAAGATATTGGCCTCTCAAGATGGCAGTGGAGACACACATTTCCCTGGGTAGGTCATTTCACACAGGCCATTGTGCCATCAGACAGTCACAGACATTGTATGTACTATGGCTGAAATAGAATTAGCTTTTGGCACAATAATCAAGTCATCATTTATTATATAATGCTTATGGAAAAATGTATTTCAGGTTTTAAATATTGTTCTAAAATATTTAGAACACATCTGGTGCTTCACCTGGAAACTGCCTATGCTTTATTCCAAGCTATGGACTTTTAATAACCTTTTGTAAAAGGTTATTACCATTTTTATACTTCTTTTCTTCAGTTGTTAGTCATGTTGGTATAATTTGCTTCTCTGCTTTGCTTTTACCCGGTTGGCCACTGGCCAAAGGTTTCCAGTAAATATGTTTTAGTGAATTACTTTTTCTCCCCTTTATTTCTTTCTTCCTTCGCTGTATCTTTGCTGCTGGCTAGGTTCCCACTATACCCTGGTAGACTTTACTGTAAGAACAGGCAAAAAAAAAAAAAAAAAAATTGTTCATGGTGTTTTAGACAAGTTTTATTTGGTTCACACAGTTGATTGGTTTTTGCAGTTTCTTTCTGGCTAGATTCAGTTCATTCCTTTTTCAAATGCTGAGTTTAGCAATTTTATAAGTTGAGATTATTTTTAAAGTACATTACAATGAAATACGGAAAGTCTTTTATAATTTCTTTAGATAATCTTCATCGCCCTAACCATCTTTATTAATCTTCTGAATATTGAAGACAAAATTGCTTTCTACTTGAAGTATTTATTTGTGAATTATGCACATGTGGAGACACCTAACATAATGAAATTACTGAAGCAGATGATTTAAGGCAGAAAATTACTAAATATTGAAAGTCTTAGGTCTTCAGAGACAGTTAATTCTTGTGGATTAATAGGCAAACCTAAATTAAGAATGATGGTAAGTGATTTTCTGTTTATATTGTACATATAGCATGCATGCATCTAAAAAACATTCTTATCATTGTGATTAATAAGGGAGGGTACATGATTTTGCAGTGTCTTACACAATAACTTTGTTTTCAGTAACTCATACGTTTGAACTCATACTTTTAGGTCATTTCATATTCAAAAGTTAGGATTTGAAGAGATATAAAAATGTTTCAACTATATTGGGATTCTTTTTTTTAGTGAAGATGAATCAAGTAAAAATAACTTCACCCAGTTTGATTATTGAGGTTAATTCCACAAGACTGTACTCTATGTAAATCCTGTAGGAAATAGCAACAGCCAGAGTTAAGCTAAATTACATGAAAGTGTATCTGGTCACACTTTATTTTAGGCAAAGAATTGTCAAAAAATGGACAATGTTTTTGTCATCCCCTGCTTAATGTCAACGACTGATAAATGTTGGGATTAAAACATAAATTATTTATACTACATAAAATTACAAAATAGAACAAGGAATTGATAGCATTAAATGAGATTGAGAAAAAGGAGTAATTTCTTCTAGCTTTAGCCTATGTATTTAAAATCTTTTGGAGAGATAGTTTTTGTTATACACACACATAGAGTTTTATAATATACTTATATAATACAGTTTCTGTAGTAAGTAATAAGTTTTTGGTTTCTATAATTGGGAACTAGAACAACATAGTTGATGTACTAAATATTGAGCCTAAATCTTTCAGTGGTCAGCCCTGTGATCTTGTGCAAATTATTGACATATACTCTGGTAAATATTGAAAATTTTTTCACCAGTATTTTTTTTTTTTTTTTTTTGAGTTGGAGTCTCACTCGGTCGCCCAGACTGGAGTGCAGTGGCCGCTCCCGGCCACCGCAGCCTCGACCTGCTGGGCTCCGGCGATCCTTCCACCTCAGCCTTCCGAGTAGCCGGAATTACAGGCGCGCG
>CAUYQG010190533.1:0-28433 GCA_963574415.1 Tarsius wallacei | reverse complement strand
TATAGCTAAAACTGGCTTTTAGAGGAATGCGGCCAGTCCAGAGTATGGGTTGGGTCCTTAATGAGCCCCAGCCCAAAGTAGATAGTGGGCCACTTCTCGGAACGACTGATTACAATCTCCTAACAAAATGGCTACTCTAAAATCTTACATTCTATATATCTATACTAAACTTAAACCTATGATTCTAATACAAAAAGGCTTGTAATATGTGAGGCTCTCGAAAGTGACCTGAGTTGGAATTATGCTTATGTAATGGCCAAAACTGCAGTCTGTGAGAAACAGAAACAGTGAGATTTCACAGTCAACCATGCCTGCTGTAGTTTCAGAGCCTCATGCTCAGATCATCAGAGTTATTTCTGGCTAAATATGCTAAATATTAGAGGGGGAGGTAATGATGTCAACAGCTCCCGAAAATGTCCTAGCAGTCTCGGGGTCTTTGGCTTTCCTGATTTCTAAGGTTCAGCAAGCCTCCGTGGCCGGGCGCCAACATAGAAGAACTATACAAGTTGGAATTAAGTTCTCATGAGACTCAGAATGTTCATACTTTTAAGTTGAGAATGACATATTTAATAATATATTTGGTTACATTATGGACATATGTGTGATTACCAGAATGCATTTTATTTCCTTTAAAATATTTTTTCTTAAAAATAACTTGCTATGACCTTATATTGGTTTTAAATTGTCATGGATCTTGAGATATCCGCCACCTAATTCAAAAGTTATTATAAAACTCACCGCCTCCCTAAAACTTTTATACTATTTATTTCTTCTGTTAAGAGCAAGGCATTATAGCAGGTATGTAAAAAGAAAAAACCAAAAAAAAAAAAACTTGGAGTAAGTAGCCTTGAGAAACAAACAATAGTAACTTTGTATAAATGGCAGAAGAGTGTGGGAGATGTAAGAAAACTAGCATTTTTTAAGCTGGCATCTTCTTTAAATATGACTATATGTACATTTCAGGGACATGCACTGAGAAAGCACACTAATTTTTTATCCTTCTGACAGTTAAAGCCTTTTCCTCGGCTATTTCATGTTAACATTTCAGTAGGAGAATTTTGCACCTTCAACTAATCAGTTTTGGGGTTTTTTTCCCTGTAGTAAATGTAAACTTTAGAACTGAAGAGCAGGGATTCTCCTAGATGTGCCCTCGGTCTTGACCTTCTTATGTGCTATAGAGATTTTCTTTTTGAGTGACTGAAGCATGATAGTAATTTAACAATGGCTTTGCTGGCCCTGCCAGACCTCTGCAAGGATATCAGCCTTTTACATTTATTCTAGTCTGAGAGATGATTTCCTGAATTGAGTAGAGGGCATTGGTATTTCTTTAAATAGAATTTCCTATCTGTCTTTTGCCCCCACCCTGTTTTCACTCTTACTAGTGACTGCCAAAACTGTCCCTGCTCTATTTTAAGTCAACACCATTTGACCCTTTGCTTTACTGGAAATACTTTCTCAGTCCTGAGCTGTAAGGATTGTTCTATTTGCTGTTTGCCTATTTTAAACTTTCTGGTAGTGTAATAAACTTTGAAATTCTAGTCATTTTCCTGAAAATGTTTTAATTGTCTCAGTGTATTACTATTCCAAATATTCTATCAAACACCAATATATTACTTATGAGTAATTAAATGAAATTTCCTGGGACCCCTTTTTATTTTATTTTTTGTGACAGGGTCTCATTCTGTCACTCAGTCTGGTCTCAAACTTCTGACTTCAAGCAATTCTTCTGCCTTGGCCTTCCAAAGTGCTGGAATTATAGACATAAGTCACTGCATCTGGTTTACCTGAAAACTCTTAATGACAGATTAAGTCTAAATATGTTTGAAGGGATGGAGATATATTTTTATGTAAACTTTTTTTGATAATATTTCTTAATTAACTCAGTTCTGAGAATTCTCCTGCTCTGGGGAAAATTTGTTTTTAAGTAGAGGTGGCAGCCCGGCGCATAACTCGTGCCTGTGATCCCAGCACTTTGTGAGGCTGAGGCTAGAGGACCGCTTGAACCCAGGAGTTCAAGACCAGCCTAGGAAATATAGCAAGAGCTCATCTCTACAAAAAAAGTAGCCAGGCATGGTGGCGTTAGGCCGTAGTGCCAGATATTCAGGAGATTGAGGCGGGAGGACCACCTGATCTCAGGAGGTAGAGGTTGTGGTGAACTGTAACTATGCCACTGTACCCCAGCCTGGGCGACAGAGTGAGACCTTGCCTCTTTCTAAAAAAAAAAAAGTACGGTTGGCATGTTGTGTCAAACACATCTGTGGCTGCTGGAGTGCTTGATTTCGCTCCACTACTGGGAATGACTCAAAACGTTCTGTGTCTGCACATCTACTTTCATACCCTGCCTTTCTGTTCCCAGAAATCATTAGATCCAAGGGTAGACCCATGGCTACTTTCCACAAATTCCACACTTGGCATGAATTTTTTTTTTTTTTAAGTCTGAGTCTCACTCTCGTCCAGGGTAGAGTGCAGTGGTATGCTCATGGCTACCCCAGCCTCAACCTGCTGGGCTCAGGTGATCCTTCTGCCTCAGGCTATCCTTCTACCTCAGTTCCAAGTAGCTGGAACTACAGGTGCACCACCATGCCTGGCTAATTTTTTTATTCAGTGTAGACACAAGGTCTACAAGTTGCCCAGGCTGGTCTTGAACCCCTGGCATGAGCCTTCACATCCGGACTGTCATGGAAAATTTTATAGAGTGTGGGTATTTGGATTTGAGGCATGCTATGAGCAAGTCTCATGAACTCTCCTGCTGAGGCTTTTGAGGTGCCCTGATTTCCGCCCTGTCCAACAATTTTACTTTGATTTTCTTAGATACTCTGGTATCTTCCTACTATATGCCTCTTTTTGTTTGACTCAAGTGCTTAAACTAACCTAGAGTCCAGTTCTGTTGCTTGAAGCTAAATGAACTAATCAAAAGATCTGGAGGACCAGAAGAATCAGAAATCGTAGGCACTTCAGTGGGGGAGGTGTGTGGGGGTGGGGAAGTAAGTGTAGCCATCTATAAAAGAATCTGAAATGCTGAAAAAACTCCTCAAGATAGGTGAGAAAAGATAAGAAGATGGTCCTCAGAAAATGCTTACTAGAAATAGTAGGTAAATGGAAGATTTTGGACAAGAAGTTGGGATATGTCAACTCTGGCCTTGGGCTTAAATGAATTTTGTATAGTTCTCTGAAAAATGTGTCTTATCTTTCCCACATTTACCCACAGTGTGCTAAATAGGAGAAAAGTCTGAAAATGACAGAAATTACATTTGCTCCTAGAAATATCCCTGACAATATTTATCTTTTGGTCTGGGTAGGTAATTGTCTCGTTATATATATATGTAAAAATTCAGTGAGTTATACGATGTAGGCTCTTTACCTATATTAAAGAAGGAGGGCTGGGCTCGGTAGCTCAGCCTATAATCCTTTGGGAGGCCGAGGTGAGTGGATTGCCTGAGCCCGTGGGTTCAAGACCAGCCCAGGCAACTTGGCAAGATCTTGTCTCTACAATAAATCAAAAAGTAGTTGGAAATGGTAGCGCACGCCTGTAGTTCCAGCTGCTTGGAAGGCTAAGGCGGAAGGATGGCCAGAACCCAGCAGTTCTATGCTGGGGTGGCCATGAGTGTGCCACTGCATTCCTTCCTGCATAACAAAGTGAGACCTCCAAATCAAAAAAAAAAAAAAAAGAAGAAGAAGAAGAAGGAAGAGGTGAAGAAACAGAAAGAAGGAGGAGGGGGGATCTTATATGCTCCCAACCTAATCTAATATCAATTTTTCAGCAGTGCACAGGATAACTAGAATACCTCCAAGTAGCCTAAATACTAGTGAGAGAAAAAGTGACATCTATCTAATGCAGAGGTCATGTAGATAAGGATGGTTTTGGGTAACCAAAGTCATGCTGAAAGGTGCTCAGCGTTATTCAACAAAGATCACATCTGATATGCTTAACCTCTACCCTCTTTGTAGAATCATGCTTTCTATTTCATGTATAGAAAATATATTGATTTTGAAGACACATAATTCTTTTATGTACTACTAAGAAAGAAAAGCAACACTCCAAATAAAACTTTTAACCCAGAATTTTTAATACTTACTTGAAAGACTCTTTTAAATTTATTTTGAGATTTTTTTTTTTGGCCATGTATCAGTCACTTTTATGCATATCTTAGAACAGAAAAATGCTTATTATAAATTTATCATGTATATATGATAAATGGTTACTGTGGAATGAGATGTGACAGTAATCCTTTTATGTATATATTAACAAAATATAACACAACTTTATGTATTTATATGCATCTTCTTTTAGTAGCTTTATCACTCAAATTGCAGTCTATGGACTGACGCATGGACAACATTTGGAAGCTTGTGAGAAGTTTGTAATCTGGGTTCTGTGCAGTGGTTTACACCTGTAATCCGAGCACTATGGCAGTCCAAGATGGAAAAATCGCTTGAGGCCAGCCTGGACAACAAAACAAGATGCTGACTCTACAAAACATTTTTTTAAAAATTAGACAGGCATGGTGGCATGTACCTGTATTTCTAGTTACTCGGGAGGCTGAGGCAGGAGGATCCCTTTAGTAGGAGTTCAAGGCTGCAGTAAGTTATCATCATGCCACTGCACTCCAGCATGGGTGACAGAGTGAGACTCTGTCTCAAAATAAATTAAAAAACAAAAAAGAAAGAAAGAAATTTGTAATCTCAGGCTCCAATAAATCAGAATCTATATTTTAAGGCGGTTCCCAGGTGATTCTTATACAAGTTAAAGTTGAAAAGGCACTGTTGCAAAGTACTTGATTGTTGCTTTGCATAAAAATATAGAATTATGGTCATTCCTCTAATAGAAAATAATTTGTTTCCTTAATATCAAATTTACACAACATCATTTTCTTTATGTGCATTTTTGTGAACATGGTAAGATTTGCTACCCTGCCAAATCACGTAACAAGAATTCTGGAAGATATTTTAAACAGCAACTAAACTCAATGTATATAATACTAACAATGAAGCAAATTTCATTATAATAATGACAACTTAAAGAGTTACGTTCAAGTTCATGGATGCATAGACCATGGCAGTTAATGCTATCTGGCCATGGTAAATGTAATGCACGATCTATTATATGATACACACTAATTTTAGCAGTGCCCAGGTTTTTAAAAAAATGTGTGCCTTAGAATCAAATTAAGACGTTTTTTAACAGCTCCACATATAAATAAAAGTCCTGTTAGTAAGAAGAATCTTTTGACCTTGACTTCAGTACTACAAAACTTTTCATTGTGGCAATGAATTAAGAAAACATTTGTAGTCTCTCTGTCTAAGTTATATCAACTTTTCTAGGAAAACTATAAAAACAGTGAGAAAAAAGTATATATATATATATATATATATTTTTTTTTTTTTTTTTTGAGTTGGAGTCTCACTCCTTCGCCTAGGCTGAAGTGCAGTGGCACGCACGCTCACGGCAACCCCAGCGTCGACCTGCTGGGCTCCAGCGATCCTTCCACCTCAGCCTTCCGAGTAGCTGGACTACAGACGCATGCTACCACGCCCATTTATTTTTTATTTTATTGTAGAGATCAGGTCTCCCCAAGTTGCCTGGGCTGGTATCGACCCCGAGGGCTTAGGCAATCCTCTCGCCTAGGCCTTCCAAAGTGCTGGGATTACAGGCTGAGCCACCGACCCCGGCCGTCCGAAAAAAATATTTTTATAAGTTTGAAAAAGAGATTGAAACAAATTGGATGGATTTAGAGTTCATCATACTCAGTGATCTATCACAGAAACAAAGAACTAAATATCACATGTCCTCACTCATAAGTGGGTCCTGAACATTTATCACAATACTACAAGAGAGGAATCAGCAGCAGCAAGACACTGCGGGGGCAGGGGGGCAGGGGGTGGTGGTGAAGGGGCACATAACATCACCAAGGGTACCTGATCCTAAACCAGGGGAAGCAAGGACCAGTTGGAGACCCAAACTTTACCTGCTCTTAATTTTATGTATGCAATCCGGTAGGCTATACTACCTCTGTTACCTAGTTTGTCAAACATCAAATTAGATGCTGCGGTAAAGGTATTTTTAGATGGGATTGACATTTGAATCAGTATACTTTGAGTAAGTAGACTACTTATGTACCTAATTCTGACTTGTACTCCACATCATTATAATAAAATAAAGTTTTAAAAAAAGAGAGATTGCAGCAGGAATGGAATATAATCTACGTTTAACTGTATCAGTGTCATTCAAAGTGTGATCTGCACCCCACAATCTACAGTATCATCTTGAAGCCTCTTTTCCAGTTACATATTTGGATTACATCCTGGAACCATACCAAAATATCTGAACTGGTGCCTAGTCATCTGAACTTGTACCAATTGCTTCAGAAGACAAAACATGAATATTAAAGTTTATCATGCAAAATGTCAGGATCTTGATTTTATATTTTCATTTCTTCTCTGCCCACAGAATGGGAGGTCATTAACAAATGATATCTCTCAACTAAATGAGCCAGAAGGTCAAAGTTTGCTCTATAAATGTGATTTTTTTTGGTAGAAAAAATTATTCTTAACGAATAGGAACTTCTGTTAACAGAACTCACTTGTTATTAAAAACCATAATAGTAAATTTACATTGCATTTAAGATTACTAAAGTGCTAACTTTCCTTAAGTTCTTCCCTCATTTCCAAGTTTATGCTTGTTATATTATCACAAATAATTGTTATAATTTCACTGACAAGCAGATTTTAAAAATTTATTTGAATAATTTCGATGAGTACATTGCCAACATGATGGTTCATTTTTTGTATGCACTTGGATAGCTATGGTACCTCTATTACCTACTTCGTCAAACACCAACCTAGATGTTGCTGTAAAGGTATTTTTAGATGGGATCAACAGTTGAATCAGTAGACTTTGAGTAAAACAGTTTATCCTCTATAACATTGGTGGGCCTCATCTCATCAGTTGAAGGCCTAAACAGACAACAGACGGAGCTTCCCTAAGAAAGAAACAGTTCCAACAACAGAGTGTCTTTAGGTTTCAGCAGCAACATCAACTCTCCCTTGGGTCTCCAGCCTGCCTAATTTGGACTTGCCAGTTCCCACAGTCATGTGAGCCAATTCCTCAAAATAAATATCTTTCTCTTTACATATACACATCTTATTAGTTCAATTTTTCTCAAGACTAATACACCTAACTACAGTAAACAGAATAATGTGTTTTCACTGGAAAGCATTGTGCCTTTTGGGAGCATTTAAAAAATTTTAATCTATATTTATCATTATTTTATTCAGGAGCTATGCTAAATTTAAAATGAAAATTATTTTCTTATCAGCTATTATGCATCTACACATGGAGTGTTTATAACAGTTCCTGGCTTGTTGATTCTATGACTAATTAGATGCATATGTCAATATTGTATGGCAACTTACTACTAACTCTTACTTGTCATAGTAGGTTTTCCTTCAGTTCTTTAGAACTATCATAATACATGTTTTCAGATGACCTAATTTTATAAGAATTTTCTCTTTTGCTTCAGGTTGCCAAATTATGTTCTCTGCCAATTCTATGAAATTACTATTATAAATTTTCAGCAACATTCTCTCTAAAAAACTTCAGCAACAGTTTAGGAAAATTATTCTAAATATGAATGGAAGATAATCTACCTTTCAAAGCCTATAAGCATGTAATTACTTTTTCACCATAGTATTACAGAAATGAACACAAGTATAACTGAGCCTTTTCTCCATAGGAAACAGATATATCTTTATTTCTCTAAAACATGAGGGTAACTGTGTATCTCAGTATAAGACTGCAAATTAGGCATTGAACAATTTGATAAATGAGTATGCTTGGCCTATGTAAGCATTTAATGGGCAATAGTAGTGGTTTAATGGATGAACTTGAGCAAATCATACATGCATCTACACATGGATTGTTTATGAGTATTAAATAAGATCATTCATGCAAAGTTCTAAGAACAGTTCCTGACTTATAATGAGTACTTGTTATTGTATTGCTGTTATACCTCTATACAAAAAAAAAATCTTGCCAACTGTGTTTATCTTTGAATGTTAGACTATGGCTGACTTCTATTTTCTTCTTTATACCTTATACTTTACGTATCTTCAAAAGTTGTACACAATATGGTGGAATAAGCACAATATATCGGTGGGGGCAGGATTTTAGGAAGGTGGAAGGGCAAAGGAGGAAAAACTAAGAAACAGCAATCTGGACAATAGATAATGTGTTGAAAAGAAGAAGGCAGTAAAGAGTAACTAGGGTAGATTCTAAAGTGTTACAGGAATATAATCAGGAGATGAAGAAGGCATAGGTGTAGTAACTATAGGCAAAGTCATAGATTTAAGAACATAAGGACGTGGTTAATCTGAGACCACTTTAAAGTAGTAATTTTAGGCTATATCAAAAAAAGAAGCAGACTTTGCAGTAATTAAGTGATGGTAAAAGAAGGGTAAAAAATGACCGTGAAACAAATAACCCAATTTAAAAATGGGCAAAGAGTCTAAATAGGCAATTCTCTCTTTCTAAAAGACATACATATGGCTATTTAAAAATGTTCAATATTTCTAGTAATCAGGGAAATGCAAATCAAAACTGTAATGAGATATCACTTCATTTCTGTCAGAATGACTATTATCAAAACCCAAATACAGCAAGTGTTGGTGAGGATGTGGAGAAAAGTGAACTCTTATACACGTTGATGGGAGTGTAAATGAGGTATCAATTATTTTTTTTTTAAAGTATAGCGTTTCCTCGAAAAATAAAAGGTAGGACTACCATAAGATCCAGCAACCTCACTACTGGGTATATATCTGAAGAAAATGAAATCAGTATGTCAAAGAGATATTTGTACTCTCGTGTTTATTGTAGCAGTATTTACAATAGCCAAGATATACAATTGTCCTAAACATCCATCAACAAATAAGTAAATGAAGAAAATGTAGTATATATACACACAAGAAGAAAATCCTGACATTTGTAACAGAAATGTACCAGGAAGACATTAAGGGAAATAAACCAGGAGCAGAAAGGTAAATGCCACATGATTTCACTTAAAAAATGAATTTAATTGAAGTAGAGAGTAAAGTGGTGTTTACCAAAAGCTGAGGAAGCTTGAGAAGGGAAGGGTTTAGGGATATGCTGGTCAAAGTATACAAAACTTTAGTTAGATAGAAAGCAAAAGCTCAAGAGATCTGTTGTACAACATGTAACAATAGTTAATAACACTATGTTGTATTCCTGAAAAATGCTATGAGAATGGATGTTAAGTGTTTTCACCACAAACATGATAACAATGTGGGGTAATGTATATGTTAATTAGCTAGATGTAGTCATTCCGAATTGTAGACATACATTTTTGTTTTGTTTATTTGTAGAGATGGAATCTCACTGTATTGCCCTGGCTAATCTCAAACACATGGCCTCAAGCTATTCTCCTTCCTTGGTCTTTCAGTGTGCTGGGATTACAGGCATGAGCCACCATACCCAAACCTTACTTCAAAGCATCACGTTGTACACAACAAATAAAAACAGTTTTATCTGTCCATTAAAAGAAGAAAAAGAAAAAAATGACTGTAAGTATTTACCTTTGGTAAGCCAGAAGCCTACTCAAAAATCGAGCAGTTTGAAAGAGGTAGTTTTAAGAGGAAGATCATGTGTATTTGGGGAAAGAACAGTTTGCAAAAGCAGAATAGCGAGGTGAGGTTAAACTTCAGGCAGTTAGAAAATATCAATAAGGCATATCAGAACTAGTAAAACTCTTGTAGATAACCTAATTCATGTCACATTTAAGGTTTATGCAACAAAAGTGATATGCTGTTGTCCCCACAGCAGGTCAACTGAAGAACCAGGGTGAGGACCTGCTAACACCCAAACCAGAGGTGGTCTCTCCTTATCCTCCAAACAAACTTGTACAAAACTTAACTTCAAAGACGTTTAAATATCTTGAACTTTTTGGACTGATGAGTGAAATATTCTATTTTAAGAAGGCATAATTTTTTTAAAATCTAAGAGTATATAACTTGATGCATATCATATTGTATAACCAATTCTAAAGCTATTGATGACAGAATAGCTACATATCATGGCAAAGAGATTTTTTTTAATATGGGGAAACATTGTGTTATACAGACATTAGATAATTTTCACTGTTTTTATTTAAATGTCAAGGTAGTTTTGTGTTTTTTCTAATGTATGTCCCATTATCTTTTTCTCCTTTCTTTCTTTCTTTTTTTTTTTTTTTTAATCTTTTTGGGGCACTAAATTTGTCTATGTCACTTGGAGCTGGAGGTGTTCTTTCACAATTTCTCTTAATGAGGATAATAATAGATGTTTCCTAAAAAAAAATTGTCACTTTAGTCACAAAGTCTTGTCATTTTTTTGGCATTAAACAGAGAGACAATTTGATCACCAAGAAGTTTTGTTAATTAGGGAGTATTGAAAATATTCAGCCAGTGGGTCAATCTGACTATGGTTAACATCAGCTTAAAACTTAGATTTTATTTTTGAAATCAAGTTGTCTTTTTCATTCTGGACTGTTCTCTATCAAGACCATGTAACTGTCAACTACTTAATATTTCCAAAATTAGAAGAATTAAATCTTCCAGAAGCAGAAGCATTAGACCAAGTGTCCATGAATTCACATTTAAATTCTTAAATGACATTTCTTTGTAATCTCTAGAGATTAAAAAAAAAAATCTCAGCCAGGTGCGGTGGCTCAAGTCTGTAATCCCAGCACTTTGGGAGGCCAAGGTGAGGGGATCACCTGAGCCCATGGGTTCGAGGACAGCCTGGGAAACTTGGCAAGACTTCATTTCTACAACTAATCAGAAAATTAGTTGGGTGTGGTAGTGTGTGCCTGTAGTTCTGGCTACTTGGGAGAATGAGACAGAAGGACCGCTGGAGCCTAACAGGGTGATGCTGGAGTAGCTGTGAGCATGCCACGCCACTGCACTCCAGTCTGGGCCATGGAGTGAGACTCCAACTCAAAAACAAGCTAACAAAAATCTCAACATATATTAATTCATTAAAAAATATGTTTTGGGGCAACTTCCTCAGGTTCCCTCCCACTGTGGGAGCTTTTCTGTCCTCTCAATAAATCTGGCTTTAAAATATATATAATATTTTAAATATATATATATATTTAAATACATATATATGTTTTTAAATTCATAATATGAAGCAGGTGTTACCATATGTACAGAGGATATGTTAATGAATAAACAAAGCAAAACAAAAATATGTCTCTGAAGGGAGATGAAATCAAGGAGGTAATGAGTGTTAGATAGGACTTACAGGCTATGATAAGAATTTGGGGTTTTGCACTAAGGGAAGTTATGAAATCACTGTAAGTTTCTAAACTATGTTATATCTCCTTCACTTTAAATTGTTCATGTTTTAAATTTTTTGGATTTAGTGTAAAATGAAGGTGGTGTTTACTGGATTTATTAGTAGTTTGAATACAGGCACTCAGACAAAGAAAGGTGTCAAGGATAATACCCAGGTCTCAGCTTAAGTACCAGCAAAAATGGAGTTACCATTTGCTGAGGCTGGTAAGACAAGGGAAAGAGTTGGTTTAGGGAGAAAAATCAGGAGTGCATTTTTGTACCCATTAAAATTAAAATGTGTTTTAGAAATATAAGTTTAAGTATTGAGTAGGCATTTATTTGTTCAACTTGTCTGGATTTCAGGAAAAAAGGTAAGGCCTAGAAATATAAATTTTGAGTTTTTTGCGTGAGATATTATTTAAAGCAATGTTATTGGGGGATATATTCAATAAGCAATGAGTATAGATACAAAATAAAATGTTTGGGGAACATTTAGTATTCTAACAAATGAGGGGGAACCAGCAAATAGAAGAGTGTTTTGGGGTACAGTGGCTTGTACCTGTAATCCCAGCTACTCAGGAGACTAAGGCAGGAGGATTGCTAGAGTCCAAGAGGTCAAGGCTTCAGAGAGTTATGGTTATGCCACTGCAGTCCAGCTTGGGCGACAGAGTGAAATGGTGTCTCTAAAATAAATTAATTAATATTATAAGAATAATAATAAAGAAAAGTTCTACAAAAAGTAGGGGGAGAACCAAATAAGAGTATGTTTCTGAAATTCACAGGGAAAAACAAAACAAGACAAAACATGGTTTAGAAAGAATGTGCAGGGCATTGTCTACTGAGAGTCAACAGCAACACCATCCTCTGAATCTATCCCCTAGGTCACAGGACTGGAAACCTGAAAATAACATTTTATAGAATTCCTTACCAGCTGATTTCTGGTTTAATTTATATCTCTGAGAAACACTCACTCATTCATCAAAGTAAAATAAAAAGAATAGCCATTAGACTCCCAAGAGCAGCAGCCACTTGGTTGTACAATGATGAGTTTTGTAGTCATTTCAATGTTATCTCCTGGGAATTTCATTGTTTCACAGATTATCATGAAGTTGAGAGGAAGCGGAGTTAATTGGTGGAGGTTTCATGTAATTCTGGACCTTTCTGATTTCTTCGAGGCCAACTGTAGTTCTCTCTTACTTGCTCTCTCAGCCCTGCCAATGGTTTCATAAGCATAAACATTTATCTATTAAATTCCTCCTTACAGAAAAATTGACAACGGTTTCTGTCTTCCTGAGTAAACCCTAAATATTGTAAAGGCAGAATTATTAATTCTGTCAATTTCTGCTACTAAGTCAGAAAAGTGATGTCTGAGTACACACCATTAAACTTAACAATGTTGATGCCATTGATGATCTTGTTGTGACCATTTTTATTGGAGAAGTCTGCGAGAAAACATTCTTGGCATGAATTCTATAGAAATGAGAGGATAAAAACACAGTTTGATGAGTTTTTGCAATAAAAGGAAGAATATAATTGTTAATTGGAAGATAGTGTGGAGGTTGGAGAACACTTTTGGTAGTGGTTATTGTTATTTTAAAGATACAAGATGTTACAACATGTACATAAGCAAATGAATATGATCCAATAGAAAGGAGAAACTTGCTGATATCAAAACAAGAGAGACAATTGCAGGAATGAAATCCTTTAACAGGAGGGAGGGCACGTGATTGTGCGCACAAATGGGAATGAGATCCTTAGACGGAGCAAGAACAATGCATTCAATTCACAGGAAGACAGAGTACATGATTACAAACACAGGTAGTTTGGTTGATTCGATAGGGGAGCATGCTGAAACTCTCTTCCAGCTGCTTTTGTTTTCTTAATGAAATGAGAAGTAACTTCGTCAAGCTGAGGATGAGGGGGAAAAAAAAGGGTTTTTGACATGTGGGGAAGGAGGAAGAATTGTAAAATAGTAATCTTGGAGAATGATACAGTGAATGGATCTGAGAAATGCAACTGGATTAAAGGGTGATACTAAGGTTCAACTGAGGACAGGAGTCATGAATTAAAGAGAAACATGTGTGTGTGTTTTTCTCCAAAAATTTCAGGTGCTTGGGTACAAGGCCAAAATAGACAGTGAAAAGGACTTAATTGGGCATGACACGTTTACAGCTGAGTTTAATAAAGGACAAAAAGGAGTAAGGAATAAATGTGTTGGAAAATAAGTGATAATGTTATTGGATTTTGGAATATGAGCTATATAAAAAAGGAAGTGAGGATATGAGGGAACGAAGAGATGGTTGGTAAGGTCAATTCATGAAAATGTGTTATGTGGCAAAATAATTATTGCAGTTAGAATAATATCAGGAAATATAGGGACTGTTGATTAGAGATGTAACACTCTAAGTTGAGGTTGTGAAACAGTTGCAGTTATGGGAAATGTTAGCAAGAGCATTGTTATGGGAGTGGGTGTCTGTAGTGATGAAAACTACAGAATTATTGAAGACAAGTATGTTATAAATTGATAAGCTACAATATTGGATTGATCTCTTTTATGAATGTAAAAATCACCAAGGATCACTGTTGATGGTAGTGTGAAGAGCAAGAACATTATTATCTGGCACTAAAGTGTTGAATAAATAAGATCAATGACCATGAGGAAGGCAGATAATTGCTGTATGAAAATATAATATGGCATTAGTGTGACAGTTGTGCTTCAATGTAACTGGGATTTTAAGGAGGCTGAAAGAGATAATGCCTGGAAAAACTATGAAGATAAGAAAGATATAACCCTACCTCTAGGACCAGTCATACATTGAATGTAAGAGGAAAAAAACCCTTCCATTTGAGAGTGTTGTAGAAGCATCAGAGTTCTCAGGAGAGAGCCTAGGTCAGGAGTACACACTTGAAGTTTATATGGGATTACAATGGATGGAAGATTATGTCAGACTAGGACATATACAAGAGTTCGGATAATGTGGGATAATATGAGAGTACCGGAATATATCAGTTTAATAAACGATGATAGAAGTTTTATAGCTCAGATAAAGACTGATGGTCTCCAAAAGAGAGAATAATCACGATGAGGCAGAGAGTCTGTGAGTGTTGGAAGAAGGAAGTGCAGGGAGGGAGGGGTGTACTCTTATTGAAGTAAGACCCATATGAGTTTCTTCTTAATTCACAGCAGTAGGTTGTAAGAGCCAGCAGAGACAAGGTATTACCAAAAAACAGGAAGTGCGTTGGCTGTTCTGATGATGGCAATTCTTAGGTCGGAGAAGTGACATCCCCTGGCTTTCTGAGACATTTCATTAATTTTTTTCTCATCTTCAAAATATTTATAATATCTCTACCTATGCCATTGACTGGAATTGTGAAGTGCAAAAATAGATAATTGAGTTAATACCCAATTAACAGAAGTCTTTGTCAATTTAATTTTCATAAAATTCATGGAATGAAAACCAATTACAGTAAACTAAATGTTACCATTGCTAGAATGAAGAATATAATAGAAATATCCATTTTTCTGCAATTCAGAATTTCATGTTTCTATGGCATGTGATTTTTTAAAATCCAAAGAGAGCAATAAGGTCAATAGTTTAATATATTTGGCTCAGCCTGTAATCCCAGCACTTTGGGAGGCTGAGGTGAGTGGATTGCCTGAGCCCACAGGTTCAAGACCAGTCTGGCCAACTTGGCGAGAACTTGTCTCTACGATTAAAAAGAAAGTGTTATATCACCTCTGCATATATGCACTCCAGCCATGTGCAGCTATATTCCAGTTCCAGAAACGCAAACACATTTGTTTGTTTGCTGCAAATAATTGAGTTCTTGTTATGCCAGGAACTCTGCTAAATTTTAGAGGAAAAAAAAATCCAAAAACATGGAGCCCCTGACTTCAATGATTTTACAATTTAGCAGAATCATAATAGGCACATTCTAAACTACAATTCAATAAGGTACTTGTTATGATGCAGTTATAAGAGCAGAAGAAATATAAGGGTCTTTTCTTTTGGTGGAAGTCTTCAGAAATACATAAAACTTCAGCCCTGAAAATTTGTTTCCATTTCTATAATCTAGATTGTAAATACAAAACCTCAACTTTCCCTTTACATTTTTTCTTTAAAGATGAGAGCACAGAATACAAGTCTTTCCCTCTTATTTTAGTACTTTCTCAGCTGTCCAGCTAATAGTTGAGCAAGTATTACCAGCCCCCAAATGTAACTTTCTGAGCCTCACCACCATATCATCTCTGACAGAACAGCAGAAAGAAAAATTATTTCACTTTATTTCCTTCTTCCAAATACTACTCAACCTTCACTCTATTATTCCATTTACACATTCTAAACCATTTGGATTAAAAGGACTTTGTTTATTTGTTTGTTGTTTCTTTGTTTTTCTAGTCCAGATATTTTCACTGTGGTGATCTCGATGTCTTCCTTACACAGGATATCTAACCAGGATATCTAACTTGGCAGACACTAGTTTTGCAAAGTTAGAAAAGAAAAATTCTACAAGAGGATCACTGAGAGTGATAGTGAGAAGACCCCAATCTTACTTTGGCTCTTGGACTTCTACTGGGAACACAGCACCAAGTATCATGCATCAGCTCAGTGAATATACTGCAATCTTCAACACAGCTTTCCAATCCACAAAATGGAATGCCATGTCCCTGATTTTCTAGAAAACAGCATTTGGACAAGCCTGGGGAGCATAATGAGACCTCTATCTCTGCAAAAAAAAAGAAAAAAAAGAAAAGAAAAAAATTTAAGTAGCTAGGCATGGTGTAGTACTACTTCAAGAGGCTGAGGTAGAAAGATTCTTGAGCCCAGGAGCTCGAGACTGCAGTGAGCTATAACCACACCACTGCACTCCAGCCTGGGCAATAGAGTGAGACTCTGACTCTTAAAACATTTTTAAAAAATAGACAAAAATTTGATAAAACCTGCACTTGAGCAAAGGTCATATACTAGTGATTTACTGGGAAGAATCCCAGGACAAGAGTGAGGAAAAAGGACATGATACAAGAAATATATGCAAACACTACATGTTGCATTAATGAGCAACTACAATTTTAAAAGAAAACCCATGTTAGTAACTCATGTTAAAGGCCATATAGTGCCACTGCTTCTTGGGAGCATGTGTCCAAGGAGAGAAAGAGGAAGCATTTTTAATTTTTGACAGCTCCTTCCTGTGTTCTGTTTCTCATTGGTCAAGGGTCAGCCCACAGGACTTTAATTTCTCTGCACTGCTGGGAATTCTACTTGACTCCTCCAGGTAACTGCTGGGAAATCATAACTCCAGTAGATCCAGTCAGGCTGAAATTGGGCAGCTGAGATGCTAAATGGTTCCCTTTACAGCTAACACACGAGACTGTACCAAGGCTCAGCTCTGGCCTCAGGGACAAACCCAATCAACTGGTAGTATTTCAATGTGAGTCAAAAACAGCAACGACCAAGGCATTAAGGTTACAAAAGCATTTTGAGTTAAAAAACCACTCCATCAGGGAAACAGGTCAGATGACTAAGGGCTAGGGGACAAATGATATTGATTGTATTTGGATAGGTTCATAGACTGGATCTGGCAGAGTTCATTTCTTGTACTTCTCAGATCTGCTTATAACCTCTCTTGTATAAGTATACAATGCTTTTGTGTCTACCCTGAGATGGGGAATGCAAGTCTAACTCTTCAAGTCATGGCTAGTTGCAGTATTCTAAAAGACTTGAAGAAGATAAGCAAAACAAACTATATTCCTTGCTGTTGCTTCTGGTTCTGGGACAATAGTTGATGTTTATCATCTTCTTCTATTACTAACTTAAGGTTTTTCTTGACTAAGATTTTGACCAGTCTTGATTGCTCGCCTGGTGGAATATCTCCACGGGATCTAAGCCCTCAATTGCCTTACCTTTTGGGGGTGGTTGCTGCTGCAATTGTCCATTCAGCAGTAATACAAGATAATCTTGTATTACTAGTACCCAGTGATGCTGGGTACTAAAATATCAAGAGATATCCCGGAAAATTACTCCTCTTTGCTTAATTGTATAATATCAGCTCCAGCTCATTACAGCAATTATTTATTAACTCAACTACTGGTCTACTGGTGGTAGCCAGGTGGTAATATCAGCTTCCAATTAAGTGGAAAACATTTTTCTATCTGCCGGTGGGAGTGTTCCACCCCGTTTTGGGAACCAGGATATCTAACTTGGCAGAGACTAGTTTTGCAGAGTTAGAAAACAAAAATTCTACAAAAGGATCACTGAGAGTGATAGTGAGAAGGCCTCAATCTTACTTTGGCTCTTGGATTTCTAGCTACTGGGAACACAGCACCAAGTATCAGGCATCAGTTCGGTGAATACACTGCAATATATATATATATATTTTTTGAGTTGGAGTCTCACTCTGTCGCACAGACTGGAGTGCAGTGGCCACTCCCAGCCACCGCAGCCTCGACCTGCTGGGCTCCGGGGATCCTTCCACCTCAGCCTTCCAAGTAGCTGGAACTACAGGCGCGCGCTACCACACCCGGCTAATTTTTTGATTTATTGTAGAGATGAGGTCACACCGAGTTGCCCAGGCGGGTCTCGAACCCGCGGGCTCAGGCAATCCACTCACCTCAGCCTCCCAAGGCTCGGGATTACAGGCTGAGCCACCGAGCCCGGCTTATACTGCAATCTTCAACACAGCTTTCCAACCCACAAAATGCTGTCCCTGAACTGACAGATTAACGGAGCCTTCAAAATGCCATTCCACCAATGTCTGCTTCTGGATGATGCAAGGCCAGTAAACGCCATATTTGCAACCCCATTTCCAAACCCTTTTGCATTAAATTAAGTTCCTTTGTCTGAGACTATACCTCATGGGACATTATGTTGATAGCTCAGGCATTCTGTAAGTATTTGGATGACTTCCAGCAAGAAAGACAAATCCAGATCAATGTATATACTTATACTGACTTTAGTTAGGAATAATTTCTGCTCTCTCCAGGATTCAATGCAATCAACCTATCACTGGGAGATTGTCTTGTATTATTGAAGATGATACCATTTTGAGGACTCGGAGTTGGACCCAAAAAATGAAATGTTGAACATTCAGTATTTTTGATAGCTTCATTGACCTTGGTAAGATGAAATCCATATTATTAAGCTTATGCATAGCCTACAGTAATACTTTTCCATTTATGGACTTACAGCACAAGCACTGTTGTGACTAAGGGGAGGCTGACAACCATAGATAATTCATGCTGACACCCGATTGGCAACAACCTTGTCTGCAGTGGATGCTTTTTGGTGGATAAAAAGATCCGCACATTTTTAGCCTTCACCCACCAGTACATCCACTTAACACTGCTTTAGATCTTCTTGTTTCCCATCTTCATTCCAAGCCCTTCACTACCCTTTTCAGTCTTTCATTCCACTGTCATGAAGTTAATGTATATCCATATATCACCTTACCCTCCAGACTAAGTTGACCATCAAATGTGTTGATTGCAGATCTGCCCACTCAGAATTATTTTCCTTCCCCATTGTCCTTCAGGACCACTTCTGAGTGGGATGTAGACAGTCAACTTAAATATGAATAGTGCCTGAGTATTGACTTTCTTCCTCATTTGGATGTAAGAAACTTATAGAACATAATCTCATGAGGACCTAGCGTGAGTTGAAAGACAGGTATCAATACAAAAGAGATAGGTGACATATAATTTATTTAGTCATGTAATTAACTTGTTGTGCCTTTTTGATTTGTCTCAGCCAGTCCTGAATGTATGGCTTCCACCTACAATGGAGCTAATGATCTAATAACTCTCAGTTTATAATGGGCAATTCAAGCTGCACAGTTTCTTAGTGCCCCATGATCTAGTGTTTAGTCTCTATTAGGGTCCATTAACATGCAGAGAGCTATTACTCCAATAAATAGTAGCTCTCTGCCAAAGATGTCTTGCTTTAGTGCCCTAAAGGTCTATATTACCTTTTGCTCTGTTGTAGGAAATGTGAGATGCAACAAATTATCATTTTTCTTTCAGGGAATGTCTCAACTTGCCTCAGACCACTGAATCCCTAAAGAAGTTCCCTGCAGTCTCACAAATAATTATAGAATTTCTCTCTTAACTTCTGGAACATGTCTTACCAGGGCTTTTAAGGTAGTTGCCACTTTCTTCTCCCCAAGTCTAATTAGCATGATGTCATGAATACAGTAGACGACCATGATGTTCTATGGCATATCAAAATAACACAAATTCCTGCACACTGTGTTATGAAGGGACAGGAAATTCAAACTAATCCTGAGGAAATGCAATAAAAGAATATCATTGCTGCCCTTACCACTTAAAAATAAGTGTTTCATACCAAATGCCAGAGGTAGTAATTGAGCTGTCCTAGAAAAGACACCACATCTCATAGCAACTGCCATTTGATTTGCTACCTGGATAAGTTCATGGTAGTCCATCAGTGTCCACCATGATCAACCAAGTATTAGTGGAAGTCAAACAAGTGAATTAAAGGAACTGTGATTAAACTAACACCCTTGTCTCTTTTAAGTGTTTGATATTGACAATAACTTCTGCAATTCCTCTTTAGATATAGTATTTCTTCTAATCTTTTTTTTTTCCTACTTCGGCGGAGGAGCAATTTCAGGACTTTCTAATTCCCCTTTCTATCATAATGGCGCTTACCTTACAGGTCAGAGAACCAATGTGAACAATTTGCACATTTTAAAAAGAAATGTTAAGTCTCCAGTTAAATATTTGAAGTTCAGGAAAATTGTCTCAGGATGGACCCAGATACCCACTGGACCAACTATACAAACATTTGGCCCAAATCCCATTTACTATCTGGTCTCCATAAATTTCCACTCTACTCAGAAAATAATAATGGCATTTTTAGTTCCCCAAGGATCAGTATCACATCAGACCTATATCTCAGAAAGTCTGGAAAGCTCTCAGAAAAGCATAGTTACCCTAGAAATTGTCCAAAAGTCTGTCTGAAGAAATAATATAGAACTATTTGCTGTATAGCCTTATAGTTTTTTGGGGTGCTGTCTTCATCCAATGAGCTGTCTCAAGGAACTGACAGAGAGGAAACCAGGGTAAGGAACTGTGATTTTTCATCCTAAAAGTTGATGTCAGCTTGTCTGCTATTCAGATTTCTATTTGTTTTTATTATTATGCAAATTAAGCATACCACAGCTATTCTGTCTATCTATGTTGCCCTAAAAGTCATTGGTCTAGATCTCTATGGACTGAGGCACCATAATTGCTACTCTGGTTTTGCTGAGCATTTCAGCAATTGCATCTACCTTGTTTCTAATGGACATCTGGCCCATGCATTTCAAAATACTATCCTCCCTATTGGAATTTGAAATCCTAGTTCCATGGTGACATCTTCCAGCAGTTAACAACCACTAAATTGTTTCTCAAAATGCATTCTTTATTTCCATAGCAAAGGCCATGTCTTTGGATCCTCTCTGGGAATATAGGCAGATAATAGTTTCTCAGTTAATCCTACTATGTAACTCTATTCTAACATTGCCAATTCCCTCTGACTTCTAAACCCTTCTTCAGTTTTATGTCAAGTATTCTGAAATCTCTACCTCATTTATTGTAGATCATTATTATATCTAATCTTCAAGAAATCATTAAACATCTCCCTAAATAACATATTCAGCCAGGCATGGTGGCTCACACCTGTAATTCAGCACTTTGGGAGGCCAAGGTGAGAGGATTGCCTGAGCCCACCGGTTCGAGACCAGCCTGGCCAGCTTGATAAGACCTCATCTCTACAATAAATCAAAAAATTAGCTGGGCATGGTGGCACAAGCACCTGTAGTTCCAGCTACTTGGAAGATTGAAGCAAAAGGATTGCCTGAGCCACGCAGGTGGAGGCTGCGGTGGCCATGAGCATGCCACTGCACTCCTGCATGGGCAACAGAGTGAGACACCAACTCAAAAAAAAAAACAAAAACAAAATAAACATGCTCAAAATCCACTTCTATATATACTCATCAGTTTCTGGCAGTATATATGTATCAGATTCTACACTCCTTTGTTCCCAGAACAATGTTTCTTACTGATTAGGAAGCAAGGAGAGTAAATTGGAATAAGTCTTAAAGAAAACAAGCGTAACCTGTTTTCAGGTACAGACATTTTGTGGCATTCAGATAAGGTGAAACTGTTCTTTAGAAAGAGGAAGCTGGATGTTTCTACCAGCCAGAAAGGTTCAATGGAATTTGAAGGTCTAAGATTCTCAGGTTCATAAACTAATGAATTCATATTTCAGGATTCCACTTTCTGCAAATCAGAGGTTGTACATTCAGTCTCCTTTTGCAGTTCTGCAATCATTATGATCAAACCCTAAACTTTGTTTTTAGTGTAGAATATCCTGTGCATCAAGAGATAAGAGTCCTTTTGAGAGATTCATCTGCTTTAATAAAGCATCAAAGTGTGCTTTATTTAAAAAATGGGTAAATGACATGAACAAACACTTCTCAAAGGAAGACATGCAAGCAGCCAACAAGCATATTTTCTAAAATGCCCAGATTCACTGATCATCAGGAAAATGCAAATTAAAACCATAGAGAGATACCATCTCACACCTGTCATGATGGATATTACTAAAAAGTAAACAAAAACAAAACAAACAAACAAAACAGGTGTTGACCAGGCTGTGGAGAAAAGGAAATGCTCCTACACTGTTGGTGGGAATGTAAGCTGGTTCAATCTTTGTAGAAAGCAGTTTGGGGATTTCTCAAAGAGCTAAAAATAAAGCTACCATTTGATCCAGCAGTCCAGCTTCTGGGAATATACCCAAGGGAACACAAATCATTATATTAAAAAGACACCTGCAGCCATATGTTTATTGAAGCACTATTCACAATAGCAAAAACATGAAATCAACCAAGATGCCCATCAAAGGTGAACTGGATAAAGAAAAGGAGGTATATATATACCATGAAATACTACATAGACATAAAGAAAACAATATAATATCCTTTGTAGCAACAAGGATGCAGCTGAAGACCATCATTCTAAGTGAATTATCCTGAAACAAAAAACTGAATACCACATGTTCTCACTTATAAATGGGAATTAAACATTGGGCACAAGGCTGGGAACAAAAAACACTGGACATTGCTAAAAGAGGACGGGAGAGATGCAGGATAAGGGATACAAAACCACCCACTGTACTGGGGTGGGTAAGAGCTCTTCGGAAACCCAAACCTCGCCTTCACAATATAGTTATGTAGCAAATCCTCACACGTACCCCACAATTCTCAAAAAAAGCATGCTTTAATTTGGCCTCCAATGCTGTCAAAATCATTCAAACTACAGTCATATAATAATCATTGCTCACACATTGATTATGTTCCTTAACTGCTTGATCACCTAGTGCTCTGTCTTCCACCAGTATCTCAATTTAATTAGCCATAAGTAAAACTTTTAATAATTATGTGTATCATAGGTTTTTACCACTCTTATTTTCAACAGCAATGGGGCCACATTGCCTTCAGTAAGTGAGCAATCTAACTTTAAATTCACTTCATAAATGTTTTCCAGGCATAAATGTCAAACTCACCAGCCCATGTTCCCCAGAAAACAGAGTGTGAAATATTATTTGCATGCAAATGCTTTATTGGAAGAGCACAATTTCAGAGAATATCAGGAAAGAAAGGAAAGCAAATAAAAGAGAGTGTGCTACCATACCAGTTTGCCAGCAGCTTTATTTTTTTAATTTACTTTTTATTTGTATTTTTTTGAGTTGAAGTGTAACTCTGTTGCCTAGGCTGAAGTGCATTGGCATGCTCACGGCCACTGCAGCCTCGACCCTCTGGGCTCAGGCGACCCTTCCATCTCAGCCTTCCAAGTAGCTGGAACTACAGGCACGCACCACCATGCCCAGCTAATTTTTTTTTTTTTTTAATATTTTATTGTAGAGATGTGATCTTGCCATGTTTCCCAGGTTGGTATTGAACCAGTGAGCTCAGGCAGTCCTCTCGCCTCTGCCTCCCAAAGTGCTGGGATTACAGGCGTGAGCCACTGTGCCCGGCTTGTCAGCAGCTTTAGAAGGAAACAAACCGGGTTACTAAGTCCCTCAATTTTTCTGCTAGCTGCCTCCTAAATCCTATCTCTTTTTGCACACACAGGACCTTAGCTTTCCTAAACCAGTAGGTGATTTTATGTGGCCTCTCCAGGCAACTGCCGAGAAAGCCAGAGTATGCTTTGGTTTGGTTAAATGTCTAGTGTACTGCTTTGGTTCCTACTACAGGGGGTGTTTTGGAGGCTTTGCTAAATCTGACCTTTGTCATTAGAAGATAACCAAAGGTGTGAAAACCTCTGATAAAATTAGAGGTGATGGCCAGGCTTTGTGAGCAAAGGAATAGCCTACATAGTCACTAGCACTGCCATCCGCAATCCAAGAGATTGACAGGCCAAGTGAATCTGGGAACACAAATAAGCTAAATTCTGTGAAAGAACCATCACTTGGTAAATCTCTACTCAAGGATGCTAGCTAGCCTCTTAGTGACTTAAAAGTGGGCTCTTCACAGAGGCGTAATGATTCAGAAAAGCTACAGAAGAACTTGAAGATCCAGGACCTAATATATAACGAAGAAAGTAATTCACCAAAAATCTGAAGTGGCAACACAACAGGGAACAATATTAAATAAATGAAAAGATGTTACAGAAATTTGCCCAAAACGAAAGTTGGGCCATGATTAATAAATCTTTGACACATCCACTATGTATTAAAAAAGGAAAAGGCACAAGTAGGATGAAACAGCCATTTTCTAGAGGCAAACTGGGAACACTAGAAGTTTATTGACAAAACTAAGTTATTATTTACTTTTTGAACAGTCTTTTTTTATTTTTTGTCTTTTGAGGTTTTGGGTCTTCATAAGAAAATAATTTTGTTCGTTGCAACACCCACTTTCTGGGAACAAGTATCCATCTAACCCCACAAAAACATCTTTTCTTTTACTATGATCTCAGCACTGATAGCAATAACTTAATGTTCAGACTCTCCCCTGAAATACATTTGACAAGAAATATCAGTTTGGGGACAAAAATAATAGTAACAATAGAGCTTGTTTAACAGTCACCTTGTGTATGGAGGACATCAAAATAGTATATTAAATACAAGATTGCTTCATTTCAGTGCTTGTTATATGTTTAGTGAAGTAGGACAAGGAATATTTTCTGTGTATATTGTGAGCAGAGCACAGGGAGTAAAGAGAGAGTAAACTTGGGTATGAGACAGGAGAAGAAGAAAATGAGGCAGAAGATTTGTCAGCGTTACAAAATAAATAAAATAGACAAATAAATAGTGAACATACTATAATTGTAGACATTTTGATCAACTGGTCCAATTAGTTTTTTCCTCTAATATTTCCCTTTTATAAATATATGTCTATTTTTAATTAAAGTAATGCATTCTCATAGTTAAAACTAAAATAGCACAAATGAGCTTAAAATGAAAAGTAACAAGTCCCTGTCTCCCACTCCCATTCCCAATCCCACTTCTAAAAACAAATACTTTTATTTCTTCTGGTGAATGTCCTCTTGTCTCTAATAATGTCCTAAGACATTTACTCAATTCATTAATTTTGACATTATCTATTGCTGCTATGATAGATGTTTTAGTGCATGTGCATTAAAACTACTTCCACCTACATACCCACTTCCTAAGTTTCATAGTTATATTAGTATTTTTAGTTTGTTTGTTAATTATTTATGTAACTCAAAGTAATACTCTCAAACCTCTGTTTCTTGTTCCATTGATGTTTGATCGTCTTTCTTAACTGTCATTTTATAAGATTATTATAGTCCCTCTACCCCAACTCTCTGCCCCACTGATACATCCTAACTTCTGTTTTCTATATCTTCATTTTTATATTGCCAGGGCATCTTGGTAGGGTTCCTAGAAATAATCCTCATTTATAGAATTTAGGTGCCTACCAAAAAAAAAAAAAAAAAGGAATTAACTACAAATGTTTCTTTCTTTGTCCACCAAGTTGTTCTCTAGGGGTCAGAAGATGTGAAAGTAGGTTTTATGACTTAAAATAGCAAAATCTGAATGCAGATGTCAGTGCTTGAAATGTAAGCAAGGGGATGGCTTTTAGCTACATGCTTTAGAAATGCCAGTCAATTCTTGGCCATAGAAGAACCAGTTATAACCCTAAACCCTCTCTGGCCACCACTCATGTCTAGATAGCAAATAAGCACTTGGCTATCCCCAATTACTTTAGGTTGCTTATTCCAGTCAGTGAGGAAGAGCCCTCTTCAGGACAGCTTGATGCTACAAGACGAGTACTTGACCTATTCTTATTGCAGCTGATTGACACCACTGATAGAATTCCTTCAAAGCTGTAAAATGGATACTCAACTAATTTGATAACTTATGCCTCTCTGGAAAAAGCCCATTCCATGCATGTCTTCAGTTTAAGCATTACTCTACACGAAAAGGTAAGAAACTACAAACTTTAAAATTTTTCTTCATTTGGAGATCCTTTTTTTTTTTCCTCCACGGTAGCTTGCAGGTCAAGAGAGATAGAATTAAAGCTTGATTTTGATTTTATCCTACTCGGTGGGCCTGAGTCTGTGTACAAATTCACATCCCAAGTTTCACCTCTGGTACTAGTAAATTAATCTTTATTTAGACTAAGATAGTAATTTTAAATTCTGTCCTGCAATATCAATGAAATCATCTCAGGGCTATCTAAACATTGATTATAGGAGTTGACAAACCAAAAACAGTATTTATGTTATTATGACTATGTAAGTATTGTTTACCTTCACAGAGCCCAGGAGAGGTCTGTGATTGCCACTCCCTATGGTCTGAATGTATGACCCTATTGCTACTCAAACAAAAATATTTTTAGCATTAATTAAATTGATTCACCTTTATTATATTTCATCAATCGCTCAAATTATACTGCCCTTTAATTTGCTTTTTGGGGCAACAATTGCTTTTTCTACATTTTGTTTGGTATTTTCTAAGATAACTCTTATTTTCTTTGTTTGTTTGTTTTTTTAAGTCAGAAAAAATGTAAGCCATTTATACTATTCTATAATATTTATCAGCTTCTTTTTTTTTTTTTGATTCGGGGTCTCACTCTGTTGTCCAAGCTGAAGTGCAGTGGTATGATCATGACAAGCACGACTTACCGCAGTCTTGGCCTTCCAGGCTTAAGAAATCCTTTTACCTCAGCATCCCAAGTAGCTGGAACTAGAGGTGCGTGCCACCACGTCCACCTAATTTTTTGAATTTTTGTAGAGATAAGGTCTAGCTGGGCTGCCCATGCTGGTCTCAAACTCCTGAGCTTAAGCAATCCATCTGCCTTGGTCAGGTGCAGTGCTCACACCTGTAATCTCAGCACTTTTTGAGGCCAACACAAGAAGATTGCTTGAGCCCAGGAGTCCGAGGCCAACCTGGACAACATGGTGAGACCTTGTCTCTATAATAAAATAAAATAAAAATTTTCCAGGCATGGCAGCATGCCTGTAGTCCCAGCAACTTGGAAGGCTGAGGCAAAAGCATTACCTGAGTCCATCATGTTGAGGCTGTGGTGGCTGTGATCGTGCCATTGCACTCCAGCTTGGGTGAAAGTGAGACTCTAATGACTCAGAAAAAAAAAAAAATAAAGGAATAGGTAGAAATATAAACAAAAAGAATATCTACTTAATATCTAATCAATATAATCTCTCTGAATTTTCTAGAATTTTTTTTAGTCCTTGGAGGAATTTCTTCAGCTATGCTTGTTTTCAACTGCTGTGCACTCAATACCTAGTGCTTTCTATCTAATCATAAATTGTATCTGTTTTTATGCCTATTATAACTAAGAACTAATTTTATTCCTTTGATTTTCCATTAAAATTCTGTGATTTCTTATTAATGTCAAAACATATCTTTTTGCACTTTAGCAAATGCCACTAATTTTACAGGAAATTGAAATACAGTTTTGTAGGACAGTAAAAAGATCTTATATTATTTTGTGGGTACATGTACAATTTCAATCACACCAGTTTCTGAGAGGTCAATCATCTGTAATTTAGAAGAGATTGTAGTGTTGGAGGCTTTTGCAAACTCCATTTCTCTTACTTTTGAGAGTGCTTGTCTACTTGATTAAAAATAAAAATAAAAAGGAAACTAAAAGAAAGAGGTATTTTCTATCTTGTTTCCTGCATTCAAATGAGAAGATAATGCCTGTTGATATATTTTTTTTCCTTTCTGGTGATGGGAGACAGTCCAGGGTCTGGAAAACAAATATATCTAACAGAAAAAGCAGATTCTACTATTTTAGAGCCCTGAACCTTCTTCACCAACTATATTTTACAACCAACCAGCCATTGCAATCATTAACAAATCTTCTTGGGACTGCCAATTTAGTACTAGCTTATAACTGGTGGCAATACAGTATGTTCAAAGACAAATGTGTCTCTGAAATTGATGTGTAGTTTGGGTAGACATAAGGCTGATAGACACACTTTCTACTTCTATTTCTTTTTTTGTTCTTCCTTTGTTCTTTTTCTTACTTTATTTTTTCTTTCATTCTCCTTCCTTCTTTCCTCCCTCTTTTTTTTTCCAATGACAGAAACATCATCTAGGACAAAACCCATTTGTGACCTGTGTTTAATGCAGTGCTCAAGTTATGGTGGAGGGTTGGATCACAAACTGTTTATCCCCTTTACTTCCTTCCTGACTTAAGCACCTCAGTCTAAGTCATTACTATCTTGATTAATTGGTCTGGACCTCTCCCCTTGTATTATACCAGAGAAGAGAAATGAAGAAAAGAAGAACAGAAGTAGATAATATTTGTTACAAGTTCTTCAAGTTCAGTAGAGTTGACTCTATTAATTGAGGTCCTCAAAAAAAAAAAAAAAAGATCTTACAAGATTTCAACTTTTTAAAAAAATTTGGGTCTAAATAGCAGAGGTTTGTTTTTTTAATTTAGTCCTTTATTGCAGGTAGATTTCAGCTTTTTTTTCTTCCTTTCTCACATAGAACTAAATCACAAAAGACTATTATAGTCATCAATAATTTGTCACCCTAATAAACACTTTAGAAAATGAAATTTTTTTTAAAAACTCCTTTAAAGTAAGGGGAAGGGAACAATCTTAG
>CAUYQG010190532.1:0-18844 GCA_963574415.1 Tarsius wallacei | reverse complement strand
GTGGGCATCTGAGACACCATTTCGTGTAGCAGGCTTCATCCCTCAAAGCCTGCCTTTGGCTAGGATGCAGAACTTCCAAGCGAGACCTTGCCTACAAGCTTGGGGTCATTAAGCGAGACCTTGCCTTTGCTCAGGCCTTTATTCAAGTCCTGCTACAGTGACAGTCCTCATCTGTTCCCCACGTTACATCTGCTCCCAATAAGACTACATACGGTTTACAGACAAGAGAGACGATTACTTCTTATCAAGAAATTTTCTCTAAAATCATAATTTATAGGGAAATCATTTATTTACTCATTTGTCTATCTACCTAAGCTACTTTCTGTCCCTACCAATTTGCTAAATTAATTAAAATGGATAAAACTACAGCAATACATCATTATCTCCCAAAGTCCACAGTTTATACTGGGATTCACTCTTTGTGTTGTACATTTTATAGGTTTGGACAAATTTATTAACCACTATAGTATTATGCAGAGTATTTACACTGCCTTAAAATTTTTCTGTGCTTACTTTTTTGATATTGTTAAATGAGGTATTATTCTATTCCTTTCATTTCTTCTTTATACATAGTTTCCTTGAATTTTTTTGAACATATATAGATTGCTAATTTAAAGACTTTGTCTAACATGTACAATATCAGGACTTTCTTTTGAACTGCTTCTATTGATTTTTTTACCCTAGTCATAAGTCATATATTTTTTGTTTTTGTTTTTGTTTGTGTTTTACATTTCTCATATTTTTGTTGAAAGCTGAAAGTTTAAATGGTGTCATATGACAACACTGGAAATCAGATTCTCCTGTGCTAGCAAACCAGGTTTTCTAATGTTTGTATCAGTCTCAAGAGAGAACTGTTACTATACAGAGAATAGCAAAGACCATTATTATGCCAACCACCAGAAACAGGAGCCCATATACTTATGCCCACTGTATTGTGGACTAATCTAACATGCACTAGTTACATATTTGTCTGAGTCCTGTGAGACAGAACCCACTCACATACAACTTATGCAGAGCAAGTTTATTAGTTACAGATAGGCAGCAAGGAACAGGAGAGGTCTCGGATTGTGAACATGTCCCTCAAGGCTCAATAAAGATGCCCAGGAAAGATGGAGTCTTCACTGTACATGATACACCTTGCACTACAGCTGAGATACCCCACAAAGGACGCTACTCTGCGTTATATACATCGGAGGCCATGTAACTCTAGATGTTACATTCCCTAGGAGGCACAGAAACAAGGTCTGGTCTGTTTCAGACAGTTCTTCACTATCTCAGGTTATATTCCTAGCACGCTCTATAGTTATACTTGAGAATACAAGCAAGAAAGTAAGGAGAACTGGATCAGTTCAATATCACCAAGAAAACTACCCTGTAACCTCTACTTTTTTTTTTTTTTTGGTTGCTGCTTCTTGCTGCAGCAGTGATTGTTTGTAAGCTTTGTGCTTATAACTATTTTTATGTAGTGTATATTGATTGTCATATGTGGCCACCAAAGTCTCTGCTAGTTAATTTCTTGGTCAGGTAATAATTGAACAGAGTTTTCCTTAAATGCTTGAAACCAATGAATCTTTCAATGTTTGCTAGAAATGGAGGGTGGTCACTGGGTGTCTAGGGCCACACTTTTGATGCTGACGCAGGCAGTTTACAGATCCATCTTAGCCTTCATTTTCTTCTTGCCCAGAGACATAAAACCAGCCACAAGAGTGTATAAAATCTTCTCTGATTTTTCCTGAGCATGACTTCCACAGAGGAAAACATCTAGATTTGATGTTTTTTAGAACTTTTATATGTACCTCAGTTCAGACTTTTTCTCATTTATTTATTTATTTATTTAAGTTGGCATCTCACTCCATTGCCCAGGCTGGAGTGCAGCGGCATGCTCATGGCCACCTCCACGTCGACCTGCTGGGCTCAGGCTATCCTTCTGCCTCAGCCTGCCCAGTAGCCGGAACGATAGGCGCGCTACCATACCTGGCTAATTTTTTGATTTATTGAAGAGATAAGGTCTCAACAAGTTGCCCAGGCTGTTCTCGAACCCCTGGGCTCAGGCAATCCCCTCACCTCAGCCTCCCAAAATGCTGGAATTACAGGTTAGAGCCACCATGCCCAGCCCAGATTTTCCTCTTAAGTTCTCGATTAGACTATTGTTTGTTTCAATTTTTATCCATTGCTTCATGTTACAACCACATTAGACATGTTTCTGTACATGTTGTTGGCAAATTTCTCCCAGGGAAAGAACTTTAGTACTGGAAAATCTGAGTCAGGTCAAATGTAGACAAGCATTCAAGTCCAAGTCGGTTCTCTAGGGAACCACCAAACAGATGAAATAAAGATAATTTTTTAAAGAATAAATCTTTGTAAAAGCATCAGTTCCATTTTGCCCCCTAAGTACTAGAAATATGGAATATTATATTTCAAAACTACTGCTGAACTGAGGATTGGAAGATGGGGATAAGACAAGTGTTGCAAAGCTCACACTTTTTTTTTTTTTTTTTGAGTTGGGGTCTCACAGTCGCCCAGACTGGAGTTCAGTGGCTGCTCCTAGCCACCTCAGCCTCGACCTGCTGGGCTCCGGTGATCCTTCCACCTCAGCCTTACGAGTAGCCGGAATTACCACGCTACCACGCCCGGCTGATTTTTTTTATTTATTGTACAGATGAGGTCTCGCCAAGTTGCCCAGGGGGGTCTCGAACCCACAGACTCAGGCAATCCACTCACCTCAGCCTCCCAAAGGCGCAGGATTACAGGCTGAGCCACCGAGCCCGGCTAAGCTCACACTTTTCAATAAGACCCACCTCTTTTCTTGAATAGGTGTTCCCAGGTTGCTACATAACTTAGTTAATTTCTAGAGTTCTGAAAAGTTGATTCCGATACGATGGTCAATTTTTGTTGCTTCTATAAGGGGTGCATTTTCCAAAGTTCTTACTCTGACACATTTGCTGACATCACCTGGTTTGCTTTAAAAAAAAAAAAAAGTTAAAGTAATATTTTGCATATATCCCCTGTTGCTTTACCTTCACTGTAAATTTTCAGCAAGGTAGAATATTTCTAAATCTTTATGCTTTTATCATTCTTCACAGCAATGTTCTGATAGCAAGTTATAATCTTATTTGACCTGTTACCAAACTATTTTGGAAAGGAAAATCTAAATATCACTGTCCATTGGTTAAAGACATCTCAGTGACATTAACAAGACATACAAATGTTGTTGTTAACTTTCAACTGTATATCAATAAGCCATATTGTCAGCCAAATAAACTCTGATAGATTCTAGTGATGCCTTTACTATCAAGAAAAATTTGTCACTTTGTGAAAAAGAATCAAATTAATGTGGTGTGTTTGAGTTAAAAGAAAAGTACGTAATCACTTTATGGCTTTCCTTTTTATAATTATGTGTAATACATGATTTATTTCTCAGTGTTTGAACCATAGGGTAAATAATGCTATTTGCAATGTTTAAGAAAACAAAATACTTTACCTCATAATATACCTCTGTGATATAAATATTTTTTGAGCAAAAGGCAGTTGAGAAGCAATAGTTACTAAAGAATCTATTGGAACTGCACTTTCTTACATATGACAGGTGAAGGATTCAAAATATTTTACCCCAAAATATATTTCTTTGACATATTTTGAAATGATTACCCCAGGGCCAGCAGACGAAGCTAGAGGAGTGGGCAGGATTTGCAAATTTAGGAAGTCTTCACTAATGCAGCTGTACCTTGCCTTTCTAGGTATTTCCATGATCTAGAAGGAATTGAGAGTCTGAGACCTTTAAAAGTCTGAAAAGAAACATTTACCATCTATTCTCTCTGAAGTAGGTTTCATCTATAGAACAGATCATTTTTGCTAGCCAAGCCTCTTCCTTTTTCTCTCATAACCTGTTTTGCTACTAAATCTGACTTACCAAAAGGTTACCCAATAATCTTTTTTTGGGGGGGGGGCATGCTCTGAGTCTCCATCTGTGATCTCATGATTCTATATAAGCTTCTGTGCCTCATTAGAGGTTGCATCTTCATTCTGAAAATTCTCATGTATACGCATTAGATAAATTTGTATGCCTTTTACCTATTAATCAATTTGCCTCATGTCAGTGATTTTTTTCAGCAAACTTTTAGGGGACCAAAGGCCTATAAAAATTCCTGTGAGAAATGTCCCTGCATGGCTTTTCAGAAAGATGTAGACTTTGAAAAAGAATTTCTGTGAGAAAGAGGAAGAGAACTATCTGCTTCCCCTCTACTTGCATGATAGCAAGACACAGATTTTAAAACAAAAAGTCTCGCTCTCCTCTTTTCTCCCTTTCCATCTCTTATCAGCTGAGAGATGACCCCAGCAGAACCATAGGAATCTGGGAGTAGATTCTTCTTTCTTCCCACAGTTTTCCCACCTTTGGGAGCCATAGGCTGCTTACTCCTTTGTTTAGTCACTATGGAAAGATGTATCGCTCTTTGTAAGAATACTATTTAAGCAAATTTCCTAAGCCTGACTTGAAAGAGTTACTTTCTAGAGCAAGCGTTATCCCCCCAAACACACACACACACACACACACACACACACACACACACACACACACACACAATAGCACAGAGAACATTATAAAACTTGTTTGTTTTATCTTGATATTCTTTCTTTTGTTTCAGGAAAGTGTCTCACCTAGGAACTTCTGAGGCTTGAGAAGAGATTATATATTTTCCCCCCTTAATCTTTTAGACAAATTTTGCTATAAAATGTTTTGAACTCAATGAAATCAAGACACTCCATTATTTCAAGGCATAAAATATGTTGGGGGTGGTGGTAGGGACCAGAGGGCCACAGTTGCAGGCAGTAAAATAATTCACCCATATCAGAATAGAGTAGGAAAAAACAGGTTTATTAAGTAAACTGCAAGAAAGACAGTGGGTAGAACAGCAACAAGAGAACTGTCTGTATTGACTAAGTGGCCTGTGGTGTCTACCAAGTGGAGTTTGACCTTCTTTTGATTAGAGTGAGTTTTAGGACTCCCGTATGCATTAGGGTTCTTGCTATGAAAATGAGGCAGTTCTGATTGGTTAATGTTTCACTTTGATTGTGGCCACTCATTGGTCCATTGGAAGTTAACACAAGGTAGTTCTTGTCTAAAATAGCTATATACCAGAAAAGTAACTCTTCTATTTAAGTTTTTGCTTGTCTCTAATTTTATTTTATTTTATTATTTTATTTTTTTATTTTTATTTTTATTTTTTTTAAATTATGGTATTATGGGGTACAGTTGGGGTTAGGCATACAAAAATGCTTGGTTCAGGCACCCTTGATGATAAGAGGTGTCTCCCCATCCCCAGACAGATATTTATCACCATTAATCCTATCGCCCCCCCCCCCCATAGTTTCCCACCACTGTCAGTCATTTTCTTGTAGTAGTACGTTGGATGATCAAGGTCTACTATATGAGTGAGAATATGTGATACTTAGTTTTTTGTTTCTGTGAGAGGTCTCTCAGTATTATGGACTCTAGTTCCATCCAGGTTGCTGCGAAATTCATGATTTCGTTCTTTCTTATGGCTGCGTAGTATTCCATTGTGTATATGTACCACTGTATTTGATTATCTTACATAAATTTTGACTCATCCTAGGAAAGAAAAGATGCCGCTCTAATTATAGGCCCTAAGTACACTGTATTATTTACCAACGACCTTTGAATCAAATATTTATTAAAGAGTCAGGAAGGTTTATTTTAACATTTAAACTTTTTGAGAAAAGCTCGAATTGTTTTGTTTCACATACTTGTGAGAACATGGCCAAAAGGAGGAAGAATTACCACAGAAAATGCCATTTGCTTTTGGTCTGCAGTTGATAAGGGAGGGATATACCAGTGTGGATATATGTAATCATTATAAAGTGGAGATTTGGCATGGGGACTGTGGGAGCAGCTGTTGCTCTTCACATTCTGGAGCTCTCACTTGTTATGTGACTTTGAGAAAATCATTCATTCGTTTGTTTCTCAGTTTTCTCATACGTAAAATGAGAGGAATGAAAATAACAATACCTACCTCATATGACTTTTTCTGAGATTAACTGTGTTCACACTTGCAATATGCTTAAGAAAAATCAGGTGGATAGCAAGTACTTGTCAGATTTTGCTATTATTTTCTCAATAAAAATACTAATTTTCAGTTGAATTTCCTCAAAAAACTAGAGTTGAACATAAAGTCTTCACATTTAGATATATAAGCGTTATATCACTGGTTCTCAAACTGGAATTATGGGATGGAAATATCTGGGCAATTTAAAACAATGCACTTAAGCATGAATCCCACCTCCCAGGAATTCTGATATACTGGAATGGAGAGTGCCCTAAACACTGTGATTATTCAAAGTTTCCTTGATGATTTTAATGCACAGGAAGATTTGGAACAGTTCTATGGAATTCTTCTCTTCCATGTCAAGGAACAAAAACCAATGCAATGTATTTAGAATAGTTTTTCTTAGCATCAGCGATAACACCACACAAAAAAATCAGCTTCAGTAACTTAACTATATTGAGCTCTTTGTTCTACTTTATTTATACCCACTTGCACTTAAATAGCCAATTTGAAATATCATGTGTATAGGGGGTTCAACTCCTAATAAGATACTGCCTTTACTCCTCAGACCTGATGCCAGTTTGTGTGGGTTTCTTATTCTTTATGGTTGCTTTGTATTATCATCATCACTTTCTCAACTGTATTTCCATTGTTGTGCTACAAATTACTGCAAATGTAGCAACTAAAACAACATCTGTTTATTAGCAAACAGTTCTGTAAATCCAAAGCCAGGACACTGAATGGCTGGTTTATCTGCTCAGGTTCTTATATGGTGAGAATTGATATTGGCTTAATTTCCTTACAGAACTGATATTTATGGGTTTTTTTTTTTCAAAAAAAAATATAGAAATTGACCCTCCTCGTAAAACTTGAAATTTCCATTTGCTATACATAAGGAACGTACATTGTTCCCTTCTCAGAAGAACAGCCCTCAGGCAAGAGATTGAAACTCACTCACACACTCCTTGGGACAATGAGACGTTAAACACCTCACTCCTCATGATTGCTTCCTTATGCCTTCCTAATTGCTGTTTCATATTACTTCCCACGCTATGTAAATCCCCAGTTTCAATTGGTTAGGGAGGTGGATTGAGACTGATCTCCAATTTCCTTGGCTGATATCACCCAATTAGTGATGATATAATCAGCAATACTCATCTCAGTGATTGACTTTATAGGTATGAATAACAAGACCTCAACTGAACCCTCAGTGTTTCAGTACAAAACCAAAAAGTGTCTACTAGGCTGTGCTCTTACCTGGGAGGTATAGTGAAAAACTCACTTGTAAGCTCATTCTTGCTGACAGAATTCAGCTCCTCGTGGTTGTAGGTCTGAGGTCCTCATCTCCTTGCTGACTGTTAGCTTGAATCTATTCTCAGCTTGTAGAGGCTGCCTGCAACCCCACAGGCGGTTGAGCAACTTGGATGTTTTCTCTCTTCCAAGCTAGTGGGAATATACTTCTCTGACTTGCAATCACACAACACTCTGCACCCAGCCAGAGAAATGTTTTAGATGTAAAGGCCTTGGTTCAGCAGCTGCCTCAGACATCTGTTGTCTAAGGTTTGCCCTCGTCACACTCTCATTCCCTAAAGTTCAGGCTGCTGCCTTGGATCTTCATCTCCTAACCTTCCACTCATATTCTACACTTCCAGTTACCCATTCCCCCAAGGCCCTGTGACTTGATCTCTGAGACAACAATTGGCAACTTTAGCAAAATAATCTGCTTGGCCCACTAGTGAACTAAGAATGGACTTCTGCTGAGGGATATGTTTCCTTATTTTAAATGTCCACTCACAGCTACTTTGATTGTTGAACATTGGTAGGTCCCCTGGAAAGATGCTTTATTACCAAAGGGAAGACTCTTGCTACAGGAAATATGTTGAAAACCTCATTTTCTTAAAAAAAAGAAAAAAAGCGTTTTGAAAACATTCCAAGTGAAACAGATCATGAACATTCTGCTCTACCAAGGTAAAAGCTGTAAATAAAGATGAAGATTTCTTATGCTACTGATTAAATATAGACCAAGGGAGTTTATGTGAATATTTTGGCCCAGTTATAAGCATTTTTCTTCCCCCTAGCATAGGTCCAGCTATTAATTTTCTCTATATTCTGACAGTCTTCGTTGTACAATGTTAACAATACAAGATGAAAAACGTATTGCTGCTGTGAGAGTTTACTACTGTGAGCCCGAGAGTTTACTACTGTGAGCCCAGTGGTCATATATTTCATCTTTGATTTTTGATATGAATTTACTGTTTTTATCCTTATATATTTTCAACTCTAGAAGATGACATTAAATTCTGATTGACTTCTCTAAAAACTATAGCTCTTTTGTAGAATTTTGCTATACTTAGCACCAGATTTTACTGTAAAAAATATTTTTTCCTGTGACATAGGTTCATAGAATAGGTAATTTTATTCTCCATACAGCTAGTAAATATAGGATTCCAAATACTGGTATCTGCTATGCTATACCTCTAGCTATAGCCTTTGTGGTCATTCTTTCTTTGAAACAATTTTAGGTCCGTAAACCACAAATATCTTACCTTTTCTTTTGTTCCTAGACATTGAAGCAGAATTTCAAGCAATACATACATCTTCCAAATTTCCATAGAAATCTTAACATATCACACTCCCTTATTTGGTTTGCCACAGGGTATGTAATCTTCAGAGTATTTTAGCTCTGAATGTAAGTAATAGGAAAAGATTGTTAAGTGTGTTGGCATTTCTACCTCTTAGATTTTTTTTTGACTCTCAATGTATTTTCTTCTGCCTGTATCCAAGAAAGCAATTGCTTTTGATCTGCTCTTAAGAATTAGTAAATATTGTAATTTATAACTTTTTCCATTTTACTACTAAAATTGCTGTGTTAATGATTTCTTCTAAATCTTATTTATCTCAAATAAAGAGAAACATGTCCCCCACATCCATTTAAGCTATTTGTATTTCCAGTGATTTAATAGCTCTTGCTACAATAGAAACTCTTATAACCAGAATCACTTGAAATTTAAAAAATAGTTTAACTTGTAGTTTATGATCTCAAACAATTAGAAGTTCAGAAAGAAAGAGGAAGACAATGTTTTAAGGTTATTAGTTTAGTACGAGGATTGTTTGCTTACATTCTGTAAATACATTCAGAAAGATAATACAAAAAGGTAAGAGAGAGCTGGAGATAAAGATTCAAGTGTAAAAATGGATGTGGCAAGTGAGACAGTTATACTCAGAAAGTGAAAAAGAATGGAATTTTGTGAGACTTGTAAAAGGAGATTACATTTGTAACGAATCTGTTGTGAAACTATTATCTTAGCCAAACTATCAATTATTTTCATTTAAGATGCTAACTAGAAATTTGAAGACCTGGATTAAATTATATTTCTCTTGGTTTTAGTTTTTCTTATATAAACAAAATGATAATCATAATTTTGTTTGATTTTTATGTTTGTATTGTAATTTCTCTCTACTTGAGAGGAACTGATTATAGAATATGGGCCTTGTAACCACAGTTGAGATTGTTAGAAGTGAAGTGGGGCACTGGCCTTGTGAAGAGTCTGTGGAAGGGTGGTAAGAGATGTTTAGAATCTTCTGGAAATTTCTAAAGATCAACACACCCAGGATCTACTGGGCAATATTGACATTCAAATCCATACTGGAATGACTAAGTCTCAATGCCAGAATCAGAGATCTTGTAAAATCTGGGCAGGAATGGGGGAAGAATTGGAGGTGATTGAAAAGCAATCAGGGAGAAGGTGTGGAGAAACAGTAGAAACACCAAAAAATGTTTCAAGTTTGTATTTATGAGCTAGATGAAGATCTGGAGCCAGACTGCCTGGGTTGAAATGCAGGCTCTTCTATATACTTTGTCTGTTATATTGATCAGGTTAATTAACCTTTTAAAGTATTTGATTCCTCATATATAAAACATAAAAATTATAGTAAAAATCATCTAGGGCTGTTGTGAGGATATAGTAATTAATACATGGAAAGTGCTTAGGAAAGTGTTTAAGCATTGGTATATGCTGTATGGATGCTACCTTATTATTATTATTAAAATGAAAGAAATTAATTATGCCATTTATGTTCTATACACTATGCTTTCTTTAATATTTTCAGTATCCCTGAGATATATTTGTTGTCTCTTTTTTTTTGTCAGATGAAGAAACTAATTTTCAGAGAGAAAAATAACCTCCGTAAGGTTTTATTGCTTATAAAAGAAGGTATGGGATTAACAATTAAGATATCTCTGACTTCTCACCTCAACTTATGTATAATATGAAAAGTATCACAAAAGCAATTCATTTTAGAATAAAAAGAAAGTGATTTTGCTGAGGAAAGACGAAAAAGATGAGCAGGATTTGCTTTTTAAAAAAGTCCAGTGGACTTTGGCTAGGTTTTGCATAAAGAAAGGGTAGAATTTTAAAGGCAAAGAATAGTAAGCGTACTCACACAAACACAAACACACACATTGTAAGTACTGCTTGCACATAGTCATGGGTGTGTGGCAGTGACTGACATGTTAAAGCAACTTTAAGTTATTTTATGAATATGAAATGAATGAAGATAGAAACTGGATGTGAAACTCAGCAGGTATTTTGGGTTACACTACAAATGGTCTTGATTTCTATAGTGAGGAGTTTGATCCATAAGCTGGAGACCATCGGACTTCACAACTCTGAGATAATAGCAAGAACATTTTTTAATGGAGTGATGAGAGTGAGATGGATATTAAAATGAATGGAAGAGTAAATGGAAGTTAGAAAGAGGAGGCAGCAAATGCAGATCATTTTCTGTGAAGATTAGGGTATGCAGATGATAATTAATAGGGAATTAATTATTGGAATATAATCATGTTTTTCTTTGAGAAAGTAAGAAAGAAAGTCAATGTAAGTGAATTTTTGGTATGCTTTGAATAGAAGAGGATGTTTGAAGTTATTTGCTCTTGACAATCTTTATTTCTTCTTCTTTTTTTTTTTTTGATTTGGAGTCTCACTCTGTCACCCAGGCTGGAATGAGTGGTACGCCCCTGGTCACCTCAGCCTCGACCTGCTGGGCTCAGGCGAGCCTTCCGCCTCAGCCTTCCAAGTAGCCAGAACTACAGGTGCACACTACCATGCCTAGCTAATGTTTTGATTTATTGTAGAGAGGCGAGCTCACCATGTTGTCCAGGCTGTTCTCGAACCCGCGGGCTCAGGCAATCTTCTCGCCTTGGCCTCCAAAGGTGCTGGGATTACAGGCTTAAGCCACTGCGCCCGGTCCTTTATTTCCTCTTCATATGAAGCAGAGACACCTGCTGGGTAGGTTTTAGAAACTTGGCTTTGGAATATTCTACTACTAGTTGATTAAAGAATTGTGAACTGTGAAAATAAGCTACTACTATACTCTTAGTAGCCTGGGAAAAGGAACAAAAGAAATAGACTGATGGGCTGAGCCACAGTTGGAAATCGACAAGCAGATGTATTTAGTCAAAGGCAAAAGGAAAGGAATACAAGAAGGGTCAGGTAGCCTAAATTGACAAAATAGCATTTTAGACTTACATACATGGACTCCAAAAGACACTGAAAGTGAAATATGTAGATTTTCTCCCACCTACCTTATCTGTGACCTTAGGCAAATCTTTCTTTACTGAGCTTTACTTTCCTCATTGTATAATGGATTTTTGTAGAATGCTGGGTGTACCACCCTCAAAAGATTTTTGAGTTCTCAAATTTACTTAAAGTTTACTCAACACCAAATTACTGAAAAAGTGCTCCTTTATAACAAAAAAGGGAGCTGGCAGATCTACAGTCAAATAAACTCGGGGACTTCGAAGTAGTATGTTTTTGAGTGTTGGACCTCTTATTAGCTTATCGAGTTACAAGATGCAGTCCAGTTTTTTTTTAATTTTAAAGAAACAAATTAATTTTATTAAGCTCATTGTTAGCCAATTTTATTTAACAGTAAGGCAGTTTTAAACTTAAAAAATTCTCTTCATAATTTTTAAAACTTACATTGAAATTCGACGTAACATATTTTGGGAAAACCTATTTGATTATATATGCATTTTTAATTATGTTTTTAAAGTTTATAAGCTCTGCAATAATATCTTCTTCTTCCTTCCTAATATTAGTAAGTTTTGTCTTCTATCCCTCTATTTTTTGTTTTTGCTCAGTCTTACTGTGTATTTATAAATTTTTTTTTTACAGATTCAATCTATAGTTTTATTAATTTTTGCTATAAATTTGCTTTTCATTTTATTAGTTTCTGCTTTGACTTTTATCATTTCCTTCTTTCTTTTATTTTAAATTGCTATTTATTTTCTAATTTCTGGAGATAGATACATACATCCTTAATTTTCACATTTTTGTGGTTATATGCATTTAAAAATACAAATTTTCCTTTAAGCATAGATTTAACTGTGTCTCTCAAACTTTGACATCTTTTCTTTTCTTTTCTTTTTTTTCAGCTACATGCTGTATAAGTTTGTAGCCTAGGGACATATTGTATTTTCATTACCAATTAATTAAAAATGCTTATTACTTTTCATTGTGATTTCTTTTTTGACAGGTTTTGGAAGTTGGGAACTGTCTTGTACCCATTCTGCTGTGGTCAGATATCCTTATCTAAATGATTTAAATTTTCAGAAATTTGTTTAGGCTTGCTTTACGACTCAAACATATAATTTATTTTGATAAGTATTCACTTGAAAAGGTGTATTCTTTTTATTGTGGTGTATGGTGTTCTATACCCATCAATTAGGCCAGATTTGTTATTATCATTCTTTTATATGCTTACTGATTTTTAATCAGTTAATTCAATCAGTGAGTGAGAAAAACATAAGTTCTCACAATAATCGAGAGTTAATATATTTCTCTTTTTAGTTATTTTACTTTTGCTGAAAATATTTTGAAGCTAACTATCAGATCCATAAATTGAAATATATTGCTGTTTAAAGCATCAAATTCTTTTCTCTCTAGTTTTCTCATATATTATCTACAATTCATTTCTCTTCTTTCTTGTCTTTGAATAAACCAAATGCAAATATTTTATTACTTAATCTGCCTCCATCTCTTCCCCACAAAATTAGCTTGTTAGTCATATATTTTTACTATTTTTGTGGTTACATTAGCAGTTACAATAAGCATTTTTTTTACTTAATACTACCTGCTATAAATTGCTATTATTACTCTGATATTACTATGACCTTAAAACATCCTAACTTCATTTATTGCTTTACCATCTGCCATGACAATAAAAAATTACCTACCCTCTTGCTGATTTTCTGCCTATCCTTCAGGGTAGGTCTGTAATTTGAGTCACATGTGGTATTAGATAAGCAGAAACACAATAAAGTCAAGCAGAAACTTCCATTATATGCATGTGTAAACTCACTTTTTTCATGTGTATACTTTTAAATCATACATTAATGCTGCAGATATTTTATGTTTTTTTCCATACTTAAAGACCTTAATTTTAGTATCAGAGATGTTTGAGAAAGGCAGAATCTTGTAGGCAAAACACAATAGGGACACTTAAAGAATAGACCATTATTTTGCAGTGGTATCATTTTTCTGTTTATGTCAGGACCAGAGACAAGATGACTAGATTATTGTTAGAAGAAGTTTAAAAAGTTCTTACACATAAGAAAAAGGTTTGAAACAAGCTATCCTTGTGGCTAGTCCCAAAATGAATGCTTTGAGAACACACAACAATTTATATTAATTCAGGTGACATACCATACCATTAATTTCACATATCGTTATTCACAAAAGTCACAAAAACATTTAAAAATAAAATTAGTTTTCTAGTTGTAATGATCCTTATATTCTAATAATGATTTCATGGTCTTTTTATTGTGGACAGGGGAGGGAAGTAAGATTTTTACAAAGACTTCATGTTTGTGTTTTGGTGATAGCGAAAAAATTCCTTGACAATTTGAACTGAATTAAGAAAGAGAAAAAAAGCAGAAGTGTGGCTTTTAGAAATTGTATTGCTGCTAGTGTAGCCAGCGTGTACCATCTGCTTTCCCTTAATATCCCTGCAGGTTACTTACTGATCTGCCTTACACCATGAAGCCGCCTTTTCTTTTCACTTCTACCAGGCCTGACATTTTCTGCCTTCTGGGTGAGCCGCTTGCCCTGCGCAGTCATATATACATACACGCTTGGATACTGCTTGCTTTAATTTTGAGCCAATAAGGTTTGCAGTTCTAAATGTTTTTCTAAATCCTTTGGATCGATTACATTTGTTTAATTACATTATGCATTTTAATTTCTTTACAGCACATTCTTTCTTATGTCACAGTTAATATAAAGAATCTTATGTTGTGATTTGGACACGTTTCAGGCCTAGATCGCAAAGGGTGACTGTCAAATGAAAAAGATAAAGTCAGTGAGACAAAGCAGCGCGTGAAGTCTCTAAGGAGGCCCCTGTGTTTCAAGTGTGTTAATGGAACTGTCCAGGTGGAAACCAGAGGTGTCATATCTGGGCCTTCACCCTTGGGGCTCGGTTGAATTCTCTTTCCTTGGTTTCTGAATTGCTTTCTAAAGTTGCAATTAAAAAAAAAGAATGGAGTGTGCTCAGCGTCCTTCCTTAAAAAATTATCTTTTTAAAAGTAAATTATTTTCACTCTTCTAGGACACATGTAAAATTATTTGAAACAATTCGTTATTTATAGACATATTTATGCTTAATGCAAAAGCAGTTATGCAGATTAATAAATAAATGTCGATTTTTGCCTCAAATTTTTGGTCATAGTTTCTTTTTTCTAATAATCAAGACAGTTAGATCAGACAGAAATACTATTCTTGCAAATTATTAAAAGAATTATTTCTACCCCAAAGGGAGGTTTTTGACTATGCTTACATTTTATAAAAATCAAAACCAGAATCTGTTTATTGTAGGTTTCTTAAACATCATTTTTATAGAAAAGCAAAAAAAAAGCATATGTAACTCTGAAAGTGAGTACACGTTGTATAAAATCTCAGATGCTTTATTTGCATCTAGATAATTGCAAGGCTGAAAAGTATTTTTTTTATATCTACTACTTAAAGTCTAAGTGATACATATTCATTTCACATGATGGCAGAAAAACCCTTACATAGTAGTTAATTGTCATAAACTTATATTTTAGAAGGTCAGATTGGTCACTAGTCTGACTAAACAAAATGAGCAAAGTTAGCAAGAAGAACTTCTTGTACTGTTAGGTTCTATATATAATTTGTATTTTTTCCATGTTGAACCTGTAATGTAATTGAAGTCATGCCTATTAAATATTTTAAATTTGGTAACTAGAGTGTGATCAGACATTTGAAATAAGAAATGCTTTTAGGTAAGAGTTTTCTTTAAAAATGCGTATTTTAAAAATTATGACAGACTTTCTCAAATTCTTGATAAAATGTTCATTTATGCAATATTACCAATTCATCTTTACAAGTGAGAAAGCTCATACTTAGAAGGCATGAATAAGTTGTCTAGTTAGTAAGTAATTCAGTTGGAATCAAATCTATTCCACATGATGAATAAATAACATTCTTAACTGTCATACTACATGTATATTTAAATGCCAAATAATACAAACACTTGTATTATAAGAAGGTTATTGAAAGAAGAAAAATGTATATCTTGGTTTGAATTTTGATTTGAACAAACCAATTATTAAAAACATTATGAGGCTATTGTGGAAATTTGAAACTTCGTAGATATATATTATTAAATGATATTAAGGAATTAGTTTTATTTTCTTTAGGTGTGATGATAATATTTTGGAGATACCTATTTACAGTGGAGTACCTTAAAGTCTGGGATTTGCTTTAAGATATTCTGTGGAAAGAGATTGTGATGGATGCATATACACATAGGAACATAATAGTATTCTCTCTTGGTTTTTATGTTTTTGACAATTCTAATTAAAAAGTAAGGAAAAGATAAAAAGAAAAAAGACAAGATAGTAACTTAATTAGTAGTGAATTTGCATGATAAAGTTCTTTACACTAATGGGTAGAATTTAGATAAACTGTATTCTAAATTCTTTGGGTTAATCTGCAATCTACTTCTAACTACTGTAGTATTAAATAAGATAAAGGCATGTAAAGTACGCAGAAAAACGTCTGAATATAAAACAAATTCCAGACTGTATTCCCATGAAAATTGGTCTAAATCAATACGACCTACAACAATACTTATATTTTAAAGAAATAACAGTTGAGTGGGAATTATTTTATCTGAAGTTTAGTTATCTGAAAGAACTTGAACTTTGATTACTTCTTACTTAGCTACAGGGAAAACAAAGAAAAATAAGACATAGTACCCGTGACCCTGTATCCTTTGGAAAATCAGGGTCATGCAGAAAAATGTTCAAACAAGTAAGAAAACAAAGACATAGTTTAAGTAACTCTCCTGTATTCAACCACTAATCAGTGTTAGGGATGAGAGTCCAAGTCTTCTAAGTCCAAGTTTTCCAAAGTACAGGACTATCCTCTTCTTGTATACTACATCTTTTGTTTCAAAAGAACAGGTTAGAATGGACAGAAACATAATAGAGGCAAACTACTTGCACAAATTTATGTGTACATTTTCATCTGATTGAATCAGATTGTAACTACAAACTTATCTATTTCCTTCTTCACCACTGATGTCTCCAGGCTGGCACAAACCTGACCTTAGTTAGGTGTACAATAAATATTTTTTTAAATAGATGAATAATGCATCCATACTTGGTTGGGTTTTGTGCAGATAATTTATTAGTAATAAAATAAATCCTCTGGACTCTTATAGTTTAGTTGGTAAGATAAATATGAGTACTAGCACATTAAATAATAATAGCAAATGATTTTAAAAAGAGTAGTGGTTGCTAAGTTTCTAATTTTTTTTAAACAAGTAAACTAGTCAAGTCAAAGGAGAAGATTCCAAAACTGCATGATTTGAAATCAAAATTACACATGATATTTTAAACCTAGTACATGTATAAGATGCTTTTGTTATATTATGAAATATTTGTACCTGTGTTACAACAGTGAGGGAAACAATTATAATAGTTATTTAAGAACTCAATACAATGATATTGTATGTTAATTTTTGAGATTTTAATTTTAATTTTGATGTGATTATGCTTTTGCATAAAGTAAAAAATGAGTGTACATGTTTTTAAAACGGTCATACATTGAATTACATCAGAAATTCTAGACGCCAATAATAACTATGTATGACTTTTAAATAATTTTTAGATTTTGCTACTGCATTATTTTTCCAACTCACATGAATATTGACTCTTTCTTATATTCATGTATCTTTAATATTTTCTCTGAGTCTAGCTTCTAATTAAGCCTGTGAGGGACTATGTTGAGCCAGTATGATTCTTACTCACAGATATGCACAAAGATTTCTTAGAAAACAAGAAGGTGGAATTATAAGACTTGACATGTGCTTATTGTGAGAAGTGGGAAACTGACAGATGTGGATGACATTTCTGAGGGGTCCAACTGGTCCACAGGCAAACACAACCGTATCTGATTAGGCTGACAGCTCTGACTATCCATTTGTACATGAGCCAGGAGATCTCTAATTGTTTTTCAGATCACTTAGCAATTAATGGTGCCATTGTCCTTGGGTAGCCCATTTGCAGATCAATATTTGCTGGCAGAGTCAAAGCTTAGGAAGACATAATGACAGCAACGAAAGTGACTCTATTAATAGATAAAACCCACAAGCAATGACTATGAAAAAAAAAGCTGTCAGGAAATTTGTGTTTCTTCTACAAATAAGTACCACTTGCATTTTTTCAGAGGACTGCCAAGAATTTTAACTGTAATTAAAATGAGTTTTTAAAAAGTTATTTGTTTTTCAACTATGATATTTGAATATATATTTTTGATTTTTTGTCCTAAAATTAATATTGTATAATTTTAATATTTTATAATTTTAATATTTTATAATATTTAATATTTTAGAATTTTAATATTAATTGCTAATTCTAAATTTGTTAAAATTATATTTTTATATTATTCTTTTAAAAACTTTTATTTATTCCCTCACTCTATCAAAGTACTCAGTAAGACTTTTTAAAATTTCATATAAGCTAGCTAAAGTAATGCTCTTTGCCGCTCCGTTTAAAGTTATAAAGTGAACCACCCAGAATCTGAATAACTCCCCCTACTTCATCTCTTGCAACTTTGACCATTTATTAAAAATGTAGTTCAGGCCCGGGCGTGGTGGCTCAAGCCTGTAATCCCAGCACTTTGGGATTTTTTTTAAATAGATGAATTATGCATCCATACTTGGTTGGGCGAGAAGACTGTCTGAGCCTGGGGATTCGGGACCAGCCTGGGCAACTTGGTGAGACCTTGTCTCTGCAGTATATCAAAAAATTAGCTGGACGTGGTGGCATGTGCCTATATTTCCAGCTACTTGAAGACTGGGATGGAAGAATCTCCTGAGCCCAGCAGGTCAAGGCTGCGGTAGCCGTGAGTGTGCCACTGCACTCCAACCTGGGTGACAGAGTGCGACTCCAACTCAAACAAAAAACTCCAACTCAAACAAAATCAAAAACAAACAAAAATTTATATAACACATAATATTTACCATTTTAGCCATTTTAGTATAGGGTTCAGTGAAGTTAAGTACATTCAAATTGTTGTGCAATCATCACCACCATCCACCGCCAGAACATTTTCATCTTTCAAAACTGAAGCACAGTGCCCATTAAACAACTCCCCATCCTCCTCTGCCCCACCCCCCCAGCCTCTGTCGATCACCCTCCTATCTTCTGTCACTATGAGTTTGATTACTCTAGGTGCCTCATGTAGGTAGAA
>CAUYQG010190528.1:0-13767 GCA_963574415.1 Tarsius wallacei | reverse complement strand
GAACTTTACAGCAACCTGGATGGACTTAGAGTCTATAATACTGAGTGATCTTTCACAGAAACAAAGAACTGAGTATCACATGTTCTCACTCATAAGTGAACCCTGAACAATTATTGTAATACTGTAAGAAAAGGAGTGGCAATAGCGGGACACTGCCAGGAGGGGGATGGAGAAGGAGGATTGGCAGTAGTGGGAATCTGCCTGGGGAAGGGGGGACACACCTCATGAACAAGGAAGGGTACCTGCACAATGAACATTTGTATACCTAACCCTGAATTGTACCCCACTTCTTTTAAATGAAAAGTTTTTTTAAAAAAGATGATCATATGGAGTTTTTTATCTTTCAATCTGGTAAATTGGTGTATCACATTGATTTGTTTGCATAAGTTAAACCAACCTTGCACCCTAGAGATAAATCCAACTTTGTTGTGATGTATAATCTTTTGTATGTGTTGTTGAATTCAGCTCTCTAGTATTTCATTTTATTTTTATTGGAAGAACATTTTTATTTTAAAAAGGTTGACTTTTTTCTTTGCCCTCATACTATCGTTTCCTAATTTTTATTTCAGCATTTTTCACTACGTTTCAAGACAAAGCAACTGCCCAGAATCCTCTGGAAATTGTCTTCACTAGTTAAAAAAGTATTCTGGACAATAGTTACACGTGCGTGTATTTGTGGGTTGGTTAATCTGGTAAATGATTGAGTAATTTCATATTTACTAAGCCAGAAAGGAATAGCTAGCTATTTTGTTTGGAATCCTAAAACATAAAATAGACCATTTATCCCTGCTTTGATTTCTTATTTGAGTTTTATTAACTGTCCTGGACAGTTTCATTTCTTTTGTTTATAGGTTCCATTTTCACACATTTTTTTTACAGGGTTACACCTTGTTTCTGAACTTTGAACTTCATTGTCTTTTGAGTTAACTGTTCTGCTAAGAGATCTTGGGTTCTTGACACAGATTCGGTCTCTGGAGAATCAAAAAATTCAGATTTCATTGTGGTTCATGTAAAGTGGTTACTTTGGGAAAACATCTTGCAAAGGGAATTATATTCCTTTCTTGTTAAAGCAGGAAAAGCATCATAATCGATACAGTTTCATCTCTAAAGAACTGAAAGTTCTGGTAGTCAAAGCAAATGACAATTTTTCTGAATAATTTGACTGTTAAATTTATTTTTTCAAGAATGCTGCTTTTTGTTTCCTTTGGGATAATTATCTGTAGCTACAATATTTTACAGTCCTCATCACAGGGGAGTGCTTTAAACACCCAAATAGTTGAGGCTTAAGAAATGTTGATGTAAATGTGATCTGTTTCATTTAATAGAAAATTGAGTTTTTACGCCCATCTCATTTTTCTCTAGTTATAATGCTTCATGCTGTGATGCCTCTAGACAAATAAAGTTGTCTCTGAGAACATTCAATTATAATATTTGAAGAAGAGCCTTGGCATATGAGAAGAAGATGGTTGTCACACTACAGTAAATAATTGTCTAACCAGTTTCTCATTAGATGGCCCCCTGCTGCAGAAAATCTGTGAAAGCAAATACCCTTAATCTTCCAAGTGCAGGGGGTCTCCTATTGCTTCTGTTATTCAACTCTTGTGATCCTGTCAGGTTCTTACTCAGTTTCTCCTCTGGAGTTTCAGTTCACTATCAAGTACCCATCCTAGTAGACAAGAGATATGTTTCAGTGATCGGAAAGCAATCACTTAGAACCAAATTGCTTCACTGGAGTGTGAGACTCGATGATCATCCAAGACGTAAGAAACAAAGCCATTCTTAATGTTTCAAATTCTACATTAAATATATTTTTGGATAAAATAAAGTTGCCAGGTTTTTCTTCATTGATGCTTGTATTAAAATTGAAATTTAGTATTTATTCTCCGGGCATCACCTTCTTCTGGATAATGTTTGCTTGTAAGTAACTACATGTCAGTCTGAAGATTAGTGGAGTGAGGAGTTTGAGAAGAATGTCATCGTCATGCAATGACTGCTGGTGGAGGACTGTGCTGGAAAGACTCTTGCTAATGCTGGCTAGTTCAGAAGTCTTTCTTGAGGTGAGCCTCTTGCAGCAACACAGTTGGCTTTGTATCACTGGGAAGACAGGATTTTTAAGACTCCATAGTTTGAACTTACTTACTGAACCTTTCTTTCTTGAATTTTTTGCCTAGAACAAAACTTTTTTTACTTTATTTTATTATAAAGATGTGGGGTACAAGTCAGGATTATGTACATAAGTACTCTGTGTACAGGTGGGGTTTGGACCTCCCACTGGTTCTCACTTCTCTGGTTTAAGGCCAGGTACCCTTTGTGTTGTCACATGCCCTCTTCCTCCCTCCCCTGGCAGTGTCCCACAAATACTGATCCCTCCCTTGTGCTATTGTGATTATGAGTGAGAACATGTGGTATTCAGTTGTTTCTGTGATAAATAACTAAGTATGATTGTCTCCAACTCCATTCTATTTGCTGTGAAGTCCATGATTTTGTCCTTCTTTATGACTGTGTAATATTCCATCATGTTTATGTACCATATTTTATTTATCCAGTCTACTTTCGATGGGCAGTGAGGTTGGTTCCATGTTTTTCCTAATGTGAAGGGTGTGACAATAAACGTGTGTGCAGGTATCTCTTTTGTAGAACAATTTTTGTTTCTCTGGATATATTCTCAGAAGAAGAATTGCTGGATTGTATGGAAGGTTAATTTCTAGTTCCTTTAGAAATCTCCACACTTTCTGATTTCTAAAAGAACCAGAAATTGACCTTCCATATGACCCAGCAATTCCCCTACTGGGAATATATCCAGAGGAACTCAAATCACTCTACAAAAAAGACACCTGAGCATACATGTTTATTACAGCACTATTCACAATAGCAAAAACATGGAACCAACTGTGCTGCCCATTAAAACTGGACTGGATAAAAAATGTACATATACACAATGGACTATTATGCAGCCATAAAGAAAGACAGACGTATGAACTTTGTAGCAACTTGGATGGATTTAGAGTCTATAATCCTCAGTGATCTATCACAGAAACAAAGAACAGAGTACCACATGCTCTCACTCATATAAGCAGACCCTGAACATTTGCCATAATACTGTAAAAAAGGGATTGGTGGTAGCAGGATACTGCCAGGGAAAGGGGGAGGCACAACATCAATATGGGTACCTAATCTCAAACCGGGCAAAGTGCGGACCAGAGGTGCCCAAACTTTACCTGTACAATGACTGCTTGTATACCTAATCCTGGCTTGTACCTCACATCTTTAAAATAAAAATTAAAAAAATAAAAAGGAATCGCCACACTATTTTCTTTTTTAAATTTATTTAATTAATTTAATTTTTAACTACGGTTAATCCCACCTCCCTTTCCCCTCCCCCCCCATAGTTTCCCACCACTGTCAATCCTATTCTTATAGTATTACGATAGATGTTCAAGGTCCACTATATGAGTGAGAACATGTGATACTCAGATCTTTGTTTCTGTGATTTAAAGAGGTTTATTCTGGGCCAAGATGAGTGACCACGGCCCAGGGAACACAGTCTCAAGAGATCCTGAGAAAGTGTGCCCGAGGTGGTTGGATTATAGTTTTGTTCTGTACATTTCTGGGAGATGAGAGTTGCAGGCAAAGACAGCAATCGACACATGGAAGGTTCACCTTGATTCAGCTCAAAAAGCACAGGCTATCTTGAAGTGGAGCTTACAGGTTAGACGTGGATTGAGAGATTCTTTTAACTTGCAGTTGGCTAAAGAAGTAAAGCTTTGTCTAAAAATTTGGAATCGGCAGAAGGGAATGAAGGAGAATGTTTAAGTTAAGATAAGGAAGTCTGTTAACCAACATAATGGGTCAGAGTGACCTGTGGGGAGTGTGTGACTTAACCCTTATCTGTCATCGCCTTCCTATTTATAATTTGGTATCATGTTGTCACAGAGAGTCCATTTTTGTCAGTCTTATGATTTTCACATTTATGCTGGTCATTTGTGCCTAACTCCAAAAAGGAGTGGGTGGAACAAGGCATTTTCGACCTCCCTTGGCATTTCCGGCCATGATGGGAATTCCGATTTTTCTGGTGTCTCCTTGGCTAAGAGGGAGTCCCTTACGTCAGCTGTTTTCAGCTTACACACAGTTGACCTTCATTTAGATTTACCTACATAGCTTTCTGTTCCATAGTCTTCTTTCCTTCCTACACCTCCACCTTTAAAGCTAGGATTATTTTTCTTTTGGTCTGAAGAACTCCCTTTAGTGTTTCCATCTTGTGGGTCTTCTGGTGACAAATTCTCTCCACTTTTGTTTGTCTGAAATGTCCTTATCTCACCCCCATTCTCTTCATGGGTACAGATTCTAGGTTGGCTGTTATTTTTTTTTTCGTCCTTTGAAAATGCTATCGTCTCGTCTCTTTATTTTTGTGGCGAGGCCAGCTGTTAGGCTGTTTTTCTTTCTAAGGTAACGCACCTTTTACACTCTGGCTGCCTTTAAGATTTTCTCTTTGTCTTGGATTCTCCACAGTTGAATTTTGATGTGTCCAGATGTGGTTTTCTGTATAAACTCTACTGCTTGGGCTTGATATCTTTTGTCAATTCTGAAAAATTCTTGGCTATTATATCTTCAAATATTTCTTCTGCATATTCGTTCTCTCCTGCTCTTTGGGATTCCAGCTGTGTGGATGTTAGACCTTTCTAACAACTCTAGGCCCTAACTTCTGGAGTGTAGCCCTCCAGGGACCCATCTGGTTGTTTTAACGGACCCCTTTGTCCTTGGCGGGCTCTGAACTCCAATTTTTGTCTCCTCAGTCCTTGGAAGCTGCCTGAAGCTTTGCTTAGCTTTTCAGCCTGTTGATTGGTCACTGTCATGAAATTGGCAAGTGCCTTATGGGAGAAAAAACAGAGACGAATGGCAGCAACCCCCTTCCCCCATGCCCTTCCCATCTCTCTAGATTCTCGGCTTCTTGAGTCCTTGCTGCCTCAGGAGTTTTCCCATGTCCTCAAATACGTTTTTCGTATTTTATCTGCCTTTCCTAGTTGTTCTTGGGAGGAAGTTTTATCTAATACAAGCTGATCTGCCATAGCCAGACACAGGTATGTTGCTGTGCTGAAATGACAAGAGATAGTTTCTGTCCCTTGGAGTTGAGGGTCTGGTGGCCAGACGTGACGACAGCGTAAGGCGCAAGCAAAACACAATTTGAAAGGGAATCGGAAAGACATTCAATGTGATTAGGAGGACCTGGGACGGTCTCTGAAGAACGGGAAGGACTGTGACAGATGCCACTTAGGAGGGCATCGCCGTTGGTGACAAAACTGAAGCTGATATGATGGGACGTGTGCCATGGGAAGGGCTAGAGCGAGGGAAGGGAGACACGTGTCATGGAAACTGCAGCTGGGAAGGTGGGTGTGTGCCACATTGTAGAGGCTTTTGTATCCCAGACTGAACCCGGGTGTTTTTTCTTTGTGATGGTAGCTTGGGAGTGACCTGTTCTGGCTTTCTCTCACTAACTGTGCAACTTTGGCAAAGTCTCTAACCCTCTGCTTGTTGGTTTTCTCCCTTGTAAAATGAGAATCCTTATAATACCTGGCTCCTCTCCTCCCCCAGGCTCTTGTGAGACACAGACGAATTTGTGGATGCAAATGTAGTGTGGCCAGGATACCAATTCCCTTCAGAGCCACGATACTAGTTGGTCAGGCTGTGGTCTGAAGGGAGCTGTCACGGGAACCCCCGCCACTCTCTGACCTTGTTTCTGAGTCACGGGATGAGGATGGCTGGCTCTTTCCAAAGTCCTGGGTTCTGACGGTCCCCCAAGCATTGACTTGTCGACCCCAGGGACCACCTTGGGGCACCAAGCACTGCTGACCACCCAACAGACGTGGAACTGCCTCTCTGCACACAGATCATTTCTCCGTGGGTGGCTCTGACTGTGGGAAAGTCATCCAGTTACCCCTTGATGGTAGCATGCCATGACCTGAGAAATATGATTAGCCTAACCCTGCGCATGGGGTTAAAATAAAGTGACCTCTGTTCCCCTCAGGTTTCTACCTGCTTGTCCTGGTTTTGCCTTTTGGGGACCCACATCCCAAACTACTTCTTCCCCCGTGAGGCCCATCTGCAGTCCTTATAAGATAGCCTCCCTCTCTGAATTATGGGAGGTCCAAGGTATACGAGATCTCTTGCCATATGACCTCACTCTGGAATTCTTGAAGGTGGGCTCCACCAGGTTTGGTGACCACAATCTTAAGGCTTTAAAAATTGGCTGGGCTCGGTAGCTCAGCCTGTCATCCCAGCACTTTGGGAGGCCGAAGCGAGTGGATTGCCTGAGCCCACAGGTTCGAGACCAGCCTGGGCAACTTGGCGAGATTTCGTCTCTACAATAAATAAAAAATTAACCAGGTGTGGTAGCTCGTGCCTATAGTTCTGGCTTCTTGGAAGGTTGAGGCGGGAGGATCACCGAAGCCCAGCAGGTCGAAGCTGGGATGGCCGTGAGTGTGCCACTGCATTCAAGCCTGGGCGACAGAGTGAGACTCCAACTCAAAAAAAAAATTCATTTAGCACATGCTCCTGTGGTGTTTATTAGGCACCACTCTTTTCATCTTCATGATAACTCTATGAGCTGGATATGATTATTATCCCCATCTTATACATGCAAAAACAGAAGCACGGAGAAGTTAAGTATTTTGTCCAAGGTGGCACAGCTGGTGTCAGAATGAGGATCAAACTCAAATTGTCTGGCTGTAGCATCTGTGTTCTTCCCCTGTAGACCTGGCTTCCTGGCCTAACGACAGCCCGTTAAGCACTGAGACTAAGGCTGAGCACCTCTCCTGTTTGCCACAAAGAGCTTAATGCCTCCCCTCTGAGACAAGAGCAGCCTGGTCTCAGCTCCCTGCACCCCTCAGGGACAGACACAACGAGAAGGAAGGGAATTGGCACCAGGGTGTCCTCGGCTCTCTGAGCGTGAGCTAAAGGCCTCAGGCCTGTTCTCTGAGGTTGCCGCTAAACACAGGACACCTCTGTTGACAGCCCTGAGGCATGACACCCCCTAACGCTGCCCACATCTCCATGGTCTTTTTTATAGTTTTTAAAAAAATTTTATTATGGAGATGTGGGCTACAAGTCAGGATTAGCTACACAAGTAGGCTGCATGCAGGTGAGGCTTGGGCCTCCAAGTAGCCCTCACTTCCCCCGGTTTGGGACCCAGTACCCTTTGTGTTGTTATGTGTCCCCACACCCCAGCAGTGTCCGTTGACTGCCGATCCCTCCCTTGTGCTCATGTGATTAACGTTCAGGTCCCACTTATGAATGAGAACATGGTATTCAGTTCTTTGTTTCTGTATGATGGTCTCCAACTCCATCCAATTTGCTGCTAAGTCATGATTTTGTTCTTCTTCATGACCGCGTAATACTCCATTGTGTATATGTATCACATTTTCTTTATCCAGTCTACTTTCGACGGGCAGTGGGGTTGGTTCCGTGTTTCTGTTGTTGTGAATAGTACAGCTATAAACATGCATGTGTAGGTATCTTTTTGTAGAACAATCTATGTTCTTCCGGGTTGTAGTCTTTTTTTAAAAACTCCTCAAATTAAGTTTGAGTGTACTTTGTTCCCTGCCAGAAACCTTACTGGAAAAAGCATTCCAGAGATCTGGAAAGGTAGTGGGCAGAGGAGGTGGGAACTCTTAGCCCGACGTGGCAGAAACCTGAGTTGGGAGTGGAGCCGGGTTGGTGTCGAGGATGAAAGTGCTTTCCATATTAAGCCAAAGGGTGTGAAGTCACTGGGCACTGGACATGGTGGCTCATGCCTGTAATCCTAGCACTTTGGGAGTCCGAGGCAAGAGGGTCACTTGAGCCCAGGAATTCGAGACCAGCCTGGGCAACATAGGGAGACTTCATTTCTACAAAAAATTAGCTGGGGTGTGGTGGCACATGCCTGTAGTTCCAGCTACTCGGGAGGCTGAGGCGGAAGGATCACCTGAGCCCAGGAGCTTGAGCCTGCTGTGAGCCATGACTCCAGCCTGGGTGGCAGTGAGAGCCCGACCCTCCCAAACAAAAGAAATCACTGGGCATTTTGTAGGTGTCCCTGGCCCTACATCCCCATCCTAACTCACCTCTCCTTCCTTCCAGGAAGTCCCTGCTGCTCCTGTGCTCGCCTGCCCCTCCTAGCTGCCCAGGCCCCCTTCGTGGGACCCTCAGCCCGAGGATGGAGATGGAGCGGCCTCTAGGCTCTTGTCTCTGCGGCTGCCTGGCCCTGCTGGTCCTTCTGCCTTCCCTGAGCCTGGCGCAGTACGAGAGCTGGCCTTACTACCCCGAGTACTTCCAGCAACCCGCCCCCGAGTACCACCGGCCCCAGCCGCCCGCCGATGTGGCCAAGATCCAGCTGCGCCTGGCCGGGCAGAAGAGGAAGCACAGCGAGGGCCGGGTGGAGGTATACTACGACGGCCAGTGGGGCACCGTGTGCGACGATGACTTCTCCATCCACGCCGCCCACGTCGTCTGCCGGGAGCTGGGCTACGTGGAAGCGAAGTCCTGGACCGCCAGCTCCTCCTACGGCAAGGGCGAAGGTGAGCCCTCTGTGCTTTGGAACTGAATGCTGTCACCTGGAACAGCCTTCCGTGATGTGAGCCTGGCAAAGGAAGCTGTGATCGCTATGAACTGTAAATTCCTGGTGATGTTCCATCTAGGGAGTGTCACCCTCCTGTGCCCAGGCGGGCTGTGCCCTGTAGGAGGACAGCTGGGGAGGGAACAGGGTGGGGCGGGGGGAAGGTAGAGTGATCCGCCATCCTGACTTGCCAGGGACTTTCTTGGCTTTCGCAGAGAAAAATCTCACATCCTGGGAAGCCTCTCAGGCTCGGGCCTGCCAGGAAGGTTGGTGACCCTCGGTAGGGGTGAAGTCAGCATGGGGTCCTCTCTCCAAGCCGTATGGCCTGCCGTATGGGCTGCCAGCCCAGCGGAGGTCGTGCCTTACTCTAAATAACTCCCTCAAAGGAGAAGCTTTTGGTCTTTCTTGTAAAAACTCCCCACAGGCAAGAGCTCCTGCCTCTCCTCACCTTCCTTCCCATATGGAAACAAGCTATTGTGGCCTGATCTGACAGGAACACAGTTGCTTTGGGGTTTTTCCCTTTGGTTGGTCTGTTCTTTCCTCCCTTGTTAGAGTCAAATCAACTTGTTTATTTATTTATTTTTTTGGTCATTGTTGTAAGAGTTTTGAGGGAGGGCAAGTCTTGGAGCCTGTAACCTAGAGCTCAGTCCCAATGCTGACCTAACCAACTATGTACTTTGTAGGAAGGAACATGCCCTCTTTGGCCTCAGTTTTCTCATCTGGAAGCTGGGCTCCCTAATAACTCTTTTTTTTTTTTTTTTTTTTTGAGTCGGAGTCTCACTCCTTCACCTAGGCTGGAGTGCAGTGGCATGCTCACAGCCACCCCAGCATTGACCCGCTGGGCTCAGGAGCTCTTCTGCCTCAACCTTCCAAGTAACTGGAACTATAGGTACACACCACCATGCCTGGCTAATTTTTGATTTATTGTAGAGACGAGGTCTCGCCAAGTTGCCCGGGCTGGTCTTGAACCCATGGGCTCAGGCAATCCACTCGCCTCCACCTCCCAAAGTGCTGGATTACAGGCTGAGCCACTGAGCCCGGCCCCTAATAACTCTTAAAACCCTGGTGGTCTATGTTCCCAGATAAGAAAGTAGACAAGGGTGAAGGGCATTGTTTTTTTAAAATAAACTTGTTTCCAGGCTAAGAGCTCCCCATCCCCGGGCTGGTCAAGCATAGGCAGCTGCTCCACCTGACTGAACTACTGCACACATCCCAGCACAGGGCTAGCAGCTGGATGAAAGCAGAGCTGTCCAAGTTTCCATCGTGGACTAAAGGGTTAATGCCACGCTGACTGCATAAGAATCACCTGAGGGGGCTTAAAAATATGGCCTGGCTCGGTGGCTCAGCCTGTCATCCTAGCACTTTGGGAGGCCAAGGCGAGTGGATTGTCTGAGCCCACTGGTTAGAGACCAGCCCAGACAACTTAGCGAAACCTCATCTCTACAATAAAATTAAAAAATTAGCCAGGGGTGGTAGGTGGCACACACCTGTAGTTTCAGCTACTTGGAAGGCTGAGGGGGAGGGATCGCCGGAGCCCAGCAGGTCGACGTTGGGGAGGTCGTGAGTGTGCCACTAAACTCCAGCTGGGACAATAGAGTGAGACTCCAACTCAAAAAAAAAAATTACAAAATATCTCAGGCCTCAACCCACGATCGTCTGCCTTGAAAGGTTTGGGCTGGAGCCCAGAACTCGGTAGCTTTTGGAAGCCTGCAGAGCAACTGTCTATGCAGCCAGGTTTGGGAGTGGAATAGATAAGTGTTATGCTCCTTTCCAAGCCCCTTCTGTTATTCTAGAAATTACAGGAGAAAGGAGGTATCATCTCATACACATCACCGCCGTGCAACTGAAAATTTCCTGTTGTAGTAATTGGACCGAGAGGCTTCACTTAAAGTGTTCTCTGAAGCTCACTCCGGGTTCCCTGGTAGGGATGAGAGCCCAGCAGTGAGCACAAGTTAGCAAATGCTGGGCTTCAAAACCCATTTTCTGCTTTTTTTTTCTTTCTTTCTTTTTTAATGGTTTATCTTCATTATTCCACGATGTTGAACTATTTTGGAGGTTCAGAGAATCACAATACATCTGTTGCAAAGGTGTGCAATCCAGCATTTCCTGCTTTTCTTATTTTTACTTTTATCATAATACTACAAGAAAGGGATTGGCAGTAGTGGGACCCTGCCAGGGGAAGCGGGGGCACATAACATGGCAAAGTCCCACCCAGGTAAACTGCCCCTCCTGCAACCCCATGCCTGCTCCTGATGAGAAAAAAACCACAGCCAACGTGTCTGATGACAGATAAACTTAAAATCTGGGTAGATGGCGGCTCAGCCTGTCATCCCAGCACAGAGGCCGAGGCGAGTGAATTGCCTGAGCCCACAGGTTCCAGACCAGCCCTGGCAACTTGGCAAGACCTCATCTCTACAATAGGGTACCCACACTTCACCTGTACGATGACCACGTATGTACCTAACCCTGAATTGTACCCCACATTTCCTGCTCTTTTAAACAAGATTCCGCCACTCCCTGTTTTTACACATCTCTGCTTATCCGGCTGGCATATTTCATCCAGATTTCCGTTTCCTTTCCCAGGCTTTGCAATCTTCATTGTTATTTTATAACAAGCACTTTCCAATGGTGTTGGGTGATTTCCAGTGACAATTTTATTTCTATCCAGATTTTTTTTTTTAAGTTAGAGTCTCACTCCATCGCCCAGGCTGGAGTGCCATGGCACACTCATGGCCACACCAGCGTCGACCTGCTGGGCTCCAGCGATCTTTCCACCTCAACCTTCCAAGGAGCTGGAATTACAGGCGTGCGCTACCATGCCCGGCTAATTTTTTAATTTATTGTAGAGATGAGGTCTCGCCAAGTTGCCAGGGCTGGTCTGGAACCTGCGGGCTCGGGCAATTCACTCGGCTCGGCCTCCCAAAGTGCTGGGATGACAGGCTGAGCCGCCATCTACCCAGATTTTAAATTTATCTGTCATCAGACACGTTGGCTGTGGTTTTTTCTCATCAGGAACAGGCATGGGGGTGCAGGAGGGGCGGTTTACCTGGGCGGGACTTTGCCATCCAGGGATAAAGAAGGGTAACAAGTTGAAGGAAGTAAAGGGAAGATGAAAGGGAGCCATTAAAGTCGTCGTCCGTGGAGTCCATGCCGTGTAAGGAGGGAGAGTAGCACGCAGAGGAACTGGAAGGTTGTCCAGAGCTGCTACGACGATCTGGGTTGTGGGCCCCTGTTGAGATTGAGATACAAGAAGTATGTTGACACGTGGGGGGGCCATGCATGCAGATCAGGGGGGTGAAGTGGAGATTGAGGGTCCCAGTTCCTGGTAATGACAGACCTGAGCTATGGCCATGAGACAGCAGCTGCAGCAGGGTGGAGGAAGGTCACTAGAGAGGCCAGGCTCGGTGGCTCACGCCTGTAATCCCAGCACTTGGGGAGGCCGAGGCAAGAGCATTGCTAGAGTCCCAGAGTTTGAGACCAGCCTGGGCAACATAGTGAGACCTTGTCTCTATAAAAATAAAATAAAATTCTCCAGGTGTGGTGGCATGCACCTGTAGTCTTAGCTACGGGGGACTGAGTTGGAAGGATTACCTGCACCCAAGAGGTCGAGGCTACAATAAGCCATGATTGTGCCACTGCACTGCAGCCTGGGTGACAGAGACTCCAACTCAGAAAAGAAAGTCACTAGAGCGAGGAAGTGTAGTCATGAAGAGGCCAAGAGTATTAGAAGGGTCATCTTTGTGGACATTGAAACCATCAAAGGTTATGGCAGGAGTCGTGCCATACAGAAGACAGAGAGAAACAGATGCTAAATAAAAAAGAACAAATCCTGTCTGGTGTGCAGGGCTTTACAAGTTCAGCTGTCTGCATAATGGTTTACATCATGTGAGACCTTTCACATCTACAGGTATTTGAATCTCACCAGCATCAGTCAAGGATTTTCGGCATTAGGCACATGGTGAGCACTCAGTTAATATTAGCTGATCGATTCATTTTGATTTGGGGAAAGAGTAAAGAACACTCGGCCCAACAGAACTTGGTTTAGTGAGCACAGAACGTGACCAGTGCGCCGGGGCTTGCCCAGTGAGGTTTAGCCTGCGCGTAGGCTCTGTGGATGAGTCTGCCCCTCGACTCCAGGGGCCTCTCCTGGGGTTTCCAGCCTGCCTGCCAACAGGTCTCTCTGCCAGAGCATCTCAGTGCTCAGGGAAACCATGGTTCTTTTAGAGAATTCTGGAGGGAGCAGCTGTCCCATGTCTCACCCTCTGGCTGGGGCTCCCAGCCTCCTGCACCTAAGGTGATTGCTCTCCCTTAGCTGTCTTCAGAATCAGGAGGCTGAACCTATTGCAAACACAACCCTCATTTAAAAATATATATATTATTCTTTATTTTAAAGATGTGGGGTACAATTCAGGATTAGGTATACAAATGTTCTTTATGCAGTTACCCTCGTTGATGAGGTGTGCCCCCCCTCTTCCCCAGGCATATTCCCACTACTGCCAATCCCACTTCCCTACCCCTCTCCTGGCAATTTCGCGCTACTGTCAATCCTTTTCTTCTAGTATTACAATAATTGTTCAAGGTCCACTTATGAGTGAGATCATGTGGTACTCAGTTCTTTGTTTCTGTGATACATCACTCAGTAATTATAGACTCTAAGTTCATCCAGGTTGTTGTGAAGTTCATGATTTTGTGCTTCTTTATGGCTGCATAATATTTTATCCTGTATATGTACCACTTTTTTTTTAATCCAGTTCTCTTTTGATGGGCAGCACGGTTGGTTCCACGTTCTTGCTACTGTGAGCAATGCTATGATAAACATGCATGTGCAGGTATCTTTCTTATAGAGTGATTTGAGTTCTTCGGGGTATATTCCAGTAGGGAGATTGCGGGGTCGTATGGAAGGTCATTTTTTAGATTTTTTAGGAATCGCCACACTGTTTTCCACAGAGGCTGTACCAGTTTACACTCCCACCAACAGTGTAGAAGTGTTCCCTTTTAGCCACATCCTCTCCAGCATCTGTTGTTTTTTGAGTTATCGATGATGGCCATCCTGACTGGAGTTAGGTGGTGTCTCAGTGCACTTTTAATTTGCATTTCTTTCACATCCCTTATTCTTTAGATCAGGGCAACAAAGCCAGCGACAACCAGAGTGGGAGCCCAGGGAGGCTGAGGTGAGTGGATTG
>CAUYQG010190527.1:0-18381 GCA_963574415.1 Tarsius wallacei | reverse complement strand
GGGGGGAGAGAGAGAGAGAAACAGTACACTGGAAGGGTAAACACAGCAGCAAGGGACTGCAGAGAAGAAAGACTAAGAAGAAAATAAGGTCACAGGAACATGGGTATTTCTGTCTTTATATGTTTCTATACTGCCAAAATTTTCTTCATTGTTCATCAGGGAAAAAATACATTTAAAAAGTCATTACAAAAGCTAATAAAATGGAAAACAGTTGTAACAGCACATGTAGATGACCCCAAAATATGTCATCAAACAATTCTCACATCACAGCAGAAGACCGCTGTCAAGAAGAGTGATTGGGTGTCAAAACCTTTAACAAGTAAAATATATGTACATCTCCTACACACACACACACACACACACACACACACACACACACACATACACGAAGTATTTCTGCAATCGTGCTAGTCATTTCATACAAAAAGTTTATTTAGATCTAACTTTAAAATGCCGTCATTTTTCATTATATGTGATAGTCATATTCTGTACAGTTACCATGAACACTGAGTTAGTGAATATTGAACTGCTGTTCCTAGAGGAAATACACACACACACACACACACACACACACACACACACACACCTCATATAGATTGTAATCTTAAATCCTTGGTAGATTCCATTTTCCATTTGATTACAAAAAAGCAAAGGAGATAAAGAAATGTTATACAACTTGCTTGAGCCCACACCACTAACAAGTGCTGGACTTGGCTTTGAAAACCCCAACTGGTTCCAGGACTCTTTCTGTACTACACTGCATTGCCCTCTACTGACTCTATCCACTGGTCCTCTCTGTCTGAAAACAGAAAGGAGGCAGAAGAAACCTCCTGTCTTGTTTGGCCTACTGGTTGACAGAAAATTCTTGCTTCTCTATGCTTATTGGTAAAGGACCAGGAAAATATCACAAGTAATGATTTTGAGGAAATAAATAAATTATATCAATTAGTTGAATTCACAACTATGAAACCCACAAATACAATAAAAATTGAGTGTATATGGAAACACTCATATTATGAATCAGTTTGTGTCTTCCTGTAACATACACACACAAAAAAAAGTTGCTGTGTGCCTGCATTATGTGTGGTATGGTGAAAAAGATCTGTCAACTTGGTACTTTCAATTAGTAGACATGTTTCTTGGAGAAAACCCATAATACTTTTGGTCCCAAAGTTCCTCCTCTGTAGAATCAATCCAAAAAATTACATAATCTCTAAATTTTTTTCTGGTTTCAGGCCTATTGATTGCTAAGGTTTTTCTAGCTCTAAGAGTTTATATTTCAAGAGTTTTATGATCTTACATACTTGTAGTAAATTCAGTCATCTAATAAAAGTTCAGTAAGTTCCATCTCACTAATGAGGGCCAATTTTCTTACAAGCATTAGAATCCACAAAACTCTAAGGCAGAAAGGGAAGGATGAGACTTCCTGACTCATTTCACCAGTCCCAAATTGATAAAGCAAGAATGAGGTTCGCCAAATCATGACACCTTCATGATTTGCAGCCTCCTGGAAGACAAAAAGCAAAGAAAGAAGTAACCATAATCTAAGCTGAATATATATATTTTACTCATGTTTTATTTGCATGAGCACAATGGGGAAAACTCTAAATATTCAAGACCTGAAGAGACTGTCCTATTCTAATGAGTTAAAACCTTGTTTAATTTGAAATTAGAATTCAGTTCAAAAATAAGTTCAATTTTTAAGGGAAACAAGGACTTAAGAATATGTTCCACTATGGATGTAGCTGACATTTTATAAAAGCCTTAGTTAACCTAGAATTATCCTTTTGTACCAAAACCAGTGGCCACTACCAGAAGCTACAAGAAGTTATAATGAGAGGAGTAAATTGAAAGACTCTTCCTTTGCTCGAACAGGCTTTCAGAACTACGGTCTAAAGCCTTTGTTCACTCCCTGTTTTTACTAGAAGTTAAAAAGAAAAATAAAACTCAGTGTCTTCCAGTGAGGAAAGAAAGAGACATAAACTTTCCAAGTCTATGGTAATGGCAAATTGAAGTTTTCCTCTTCATCATCATCTTCTTCTTTTTTAAAAGCCTTATTTGAAGTTTCAGTAGGTCTCAATTTCTTCTTAGCTGAGTGGAAAAATATACTTGGGGTGAACAAATTAATAAAAGTTGAACAAATTAATAAAAGTTGAAAATAAAAAGTCAAAGGGAACACAAAACCTAAAATACTGTAGAATAACCATTAGTAATACTTTTGATTGAAAGTCAATTTTTAGGATAAATTAATTTAAAAAATGGAAAGATGAAAGAAAATTGAAAAGATGTCAAATTATACTTTCAATAGATAGAATTTTTAAAACGTTAGTGACAGTTACCATTTTAGAAGGATTTGATGTTTTCCAGATTCTTTTTTTTTTTTTTTTTTTTTTGAGTTGGAGTCTCACTCTGTCGCCCAGACTGGAGTGCAGTGCTGCTCCCGGCCACCGCAGCCTCGACCTGCTGGGCTTCAGCAATCCTTCCACCTCAGCCTTCCAAGTAGCCGGAATTACAGGCGCACGCTACCACACCCGGCTGATTTTTTTATGTATTGTAGAGATGAGGTCTCGCCAAGTTGCCCAGGCAGGTCTCAAACCCGCAGGCTCAGGCAATCCACTCATCTCAGCCTCCCAAAGCACAGGATTACAGGCTGAGCCACCGAGCCCGGCAAAAGCAATTCTTACACTTCTTAAAATTTTAGAGGTGAAAAGGAATTTTGGCCTTCTTGTTACTGTGATCCCAACACTTTGGGAAGCCAAGGCAGGAGGATCACTTGAGCCCAGGAATTCAAGACCAGCCCTAAGCAATATAGCAGGACATCATTTCTCTATTTAAAAAAAAAAAAAGCTTTAAATGAGTTGGGTATGGTGACCCTGCCTGCAGTCCCAACTACTCAGGAGGCTGAGGTGGGAGGATCACCTGAGCACAGAAGATTGTGCCACTGCCCTCTACCCTGGGCAGCAAAATGAGACTTTGACTCAAAAAAAAAAAAAAAAGAGGATACATACTAATTGTATATATTTATGGGGTACATGTGATATTTGGATAAATACATATAATATGTAATGATCAAATCATGGTAACTGGGATATCTCACTTCAAACATTTATCATTTGCGTTGAGAACATTCCAAATATTCCAGCTATTTTGAAACATGCATAAATGAATTAATCTTATTGCATTATTCAAATTCTCCATATCCTTTAATGCCAATGAGCTGATGATTTTGTAAGGCATGAAATCTGCCTTACATGTGAATTAATCAACTTTTCCTTTCATTTCTATATTTGTTTGCTATACTTAGTCTTTTTTAAAAACTTCCTTGTTTAGATACAATTCACATATCATAAAAGTCACTCATTTGAAATGTACAGTTCAACAGATTTAGTAAGTTCACAGAGCTGTACAACTGTCGCCACCATCTAAACTTAGAACATTTCCGTCAGCCCAAAATGAAACCCCACGCCCTTCAACATTCACTCCCCACACTCCTCTCCATCACCCTAGGTAGACATTAGTTAACATTCTGCCCCTACAAATTTACCTGTTCCGGACATTTCACATCATTAGAACTACACAACATAGGGTTTTTGTTGCTGGCTTCCTTTACAGCATGATGTTTCCAAGGTCACTCATGTTGTAGCATGGCTCAGTAAAGCACTTATTTTTACTGCTAAATAATATGGATATACATTTTATTTATCCATTCATCAGCTGAACATTCGAGCTGCTTCCACTTTTTGGCTATCATGAATAATGCTACCATGAACATACATGTACAAGGTTTTTGTGAATGAATGGTTTCTTTTTTTTTTTTTTTTTCCTCTTTTCAGTATTTTTTATTATCATATTGTGGGGTACAGTTAAGGATTAGATGTACAAATATGCTTCGAATGGTTTCATATCTCTTGTACTGCTTTATATATTTTGATGCCATGTTGTTTCATGCATAAAAAATCAGTACTTGTTAATATCTGCTTCATGAAGTCTACCTGCATAAAATATAAAATAAAACTTTTTGCCCCAAATGTTATTTTTCTTCATTTAATTTGTTTAGTATTATTGTAAACAATAATATCCTTTTCTTAATATTTGTCTGGTGTGTATTTTTCATTCCTTTACTTGCAAGCTTCCTCTCATTTTATTTTAGGAGGGTCCATTATAAATAACCTATCACTGGAAATGCTTTTTAAACACTCTGATACTTTGTCTTTATTAGAAAAACTGGCATCATTCGTATTTCTTGTGACAACTAACTTATTTCATCTTAGTTGACTTCTTATATTGTCGTTTATATTTGGTTTTTCTTATTGTTTCTTTTTCTTCCATTCCAGTCTTCACCATAACCTTACAAATACCTGACCCAATGGAAATAAACCATTTCACTACCAAGGAGTAAATCACTTGTAAGTTTGGCTCTTTCTTTATTAAGGGCGACTCTGTCATTTTTGCAAATGTCCCCCAGTGGTGGCTGAATACGGTTAGGATGACAGAGCTACTATATTTTAATACAATACATGCAACAAACCCTACTATAAATAGACACTGTAATATTATAATGTCCCCACTGTGTATGAGTGACTTCCATTCAGATATGAAAGAAATTAGAGTAGAAAATTATTTTCTTGTATGAAAATTCACAAGTTCCCCTAAAATCTAAAAAGAGAAGATTTAATTATGTTGCAAGTCCAGTGTGTGTAAACATCACAACAGGATTATTTATTTGATAATTTATGTTACTTTTTAGGTATTCAAATATACATGGTGGCAAAGGCCCTCTCCTCAACCAACTCTAGTCAGGCCCTTCTAAGATCTCTTTTCAACGAGGCCTCCTCCTTAGACTTTGTTCTCAGCCTGCCCAGCCTAGTGGTAGCAAGAAATTCTGTTCACTCAATTTAATGATAATGCCCCTGCCCTTGGTATCTGTTCAGCTGGTTTACGCTCTTGAAACTTCCTCTTAATAGTTTTCCATCCACTGATCCCCCCCGCCCCACTCCGCCCCTTGGCTGTAAATCCCAGCATTCTTTATTGTACTCAGAATTGAGCCCTGTTCTATACTAAGGCCTCTTTTTCCCTATTGCAATAGTTTCTCAGTAAAATCTGTTTTTACCACTTTACTAAGCAGTTCTTGTTTGGGGCTTTTGTTTGTTTGTTTGTTTTTGAGTCGGAGTCTCACTCTGTCGCCCAGGCTGGAGTGCAGTGGCACTGCTCATGGCCACCACAGCCTCAACCTGCTAGGCTCAGGTGATTCTTCTGCCTCAACTTTCCAAGTAGCTAGAACTACAGGTACATGTCACCACGCCTGGCTAATTTTTTGATTTATTGTAGTGACAAGGTCTTACCATGTTGCCCAGGCAATCTTCTCACCTCTGCCTCCCAAAGGGCTGAGATTACAGGCGTGAGTCACTGCACCTGGCTTCTTGTTTGTTTTTAACAATACTGACTCATGGTAACTGAAATTATTTATATTGAATTAAGTAATAACCCCCTAATATTCCCATGGAAGTAAAACCCCTCTTTTCTCCACTTCTACCACTGAATTTACCTTAGAGTTTACACAGCCTAATATTTCACTCATAAGTCAGAGGATCAGAATTAGAAATTGTTAAAAATTGAATTAGGAGCAGCACCTGAAGGAGGTCTAAACCTACAAGTTAGAGGAGACTATTACTGTTATTCCAAAAGAGCTTAATGGCTTCCTATACATTTCTTCCTTTAAGTTTACAAACAATATGTGGTATCTAACAGACAGCAATGGTGCAGCTTAGACTACCACGTTTACTATATTTTTTAATCTAATAAAATTCACTAGAATACATCTTGAGTTCCAATGTTTTCCCTAAAACTGTAAGATATTTACTCATATGCTATAGTATCATGAATACGCTGAAATAAATCAGATTACAAAGACTATTACTATCTGAAGGCCCTTTATACTTTTTTTTTCTTTTCTTTTTTTGGGTCAGAGGCTCACCCTGTCGCTCAGGCTGAGTGCAGTGGCATGATCACGACCACTGCAGTGTCGACCTGGTGGACTTAGGCGATCCTTCCACTTCAGCCTTCCAAGTAGCTGGACCTATAAGAATGTGCCACCACACCCTGCTATTTTATTTTTATTGTAGAGGTGAGGTCTTGCCAAGTTGCCCAGGCTGGTGTTGAACCCCCTGGGGTCAGGCAATCCTCTTTTTTGCCTCCCAAAGTGCTGAGACTATAAGCATGAGCCACTATGCCCAGCTATATTTTCAAGTTAGCTTTTCAATAATTTTCTCAGGATATTTATAAAACAAGAGTCCAAGATAAAAATGAGAGCAAAGTAGCATTCAGTTAATGTGCATCATATGTTAGGTTATACGTTTAGGAAATTTTATTTAATCTTCTCAGAAATCCTATATATTTTTCTAATAATAAAATTCTAATTGGTAGAATTTTTAAAATTTAAAATAAAAAATCTTGGAAATAAAATTCACCTAGTACATAGAATTTTAGTATGCTTCCTAAAAACCACAAGGTAGTCTTATGCACAGAATTTATCATGAGTACACAAAAATATATCAGACTATGTAGAATAACACTATGTGTAGGCCCTTTATAGCAACTAAAGACCTTTTGATGATCTCCCCAGGATGTCTTTGAAACAACTAAATGTTTCCTTTTTACTCAGGACAAACATAGTGTTTTGGCCAAAGCTAGCATCTAAAATATCTAGGCTCAAGCATAATCAGATCGGTTACTGTGGCAGATTTACTATCCAAACTGGGCACCACATGGTCATTCCAGTCGACTGGCAGCAAATACTTTTAAAGTCAGGCAAAAGAAATATTTTCCAGAGATTAGGTAATAGTCTATTTGATGTTGTATTTGAAGATCACTCCTCAGAAGAGTAGAGAGATATACTCTACTAATTAAGTTTCTTGAAAATCACCTTCCAAAAAACTCAGAACACATATTTGACATAGCTGACAGAAGCTCAACACCCAATCGTATGTTCTCACTCGTAAGTGGACCCTGAACAATTATCATAATACTATAAGAAAGGGACTGACAGTAGTGTGACACTGCCAGGGGAGGAAAGGGGGGCACACTTCATAATAAGGGTCCCTGATCTCCAACCAGGAGAAATGGGGACCAAAGTCAGTCCCAAACTTTACCTGTACTATTACTATTTATATACTTAATCCTGAATTGTATCCCACATCTTTAAAGTAACAAACAGATGAATGAATAAAAACAGAAACTCAATGCCCACCCTTTTATAAAACTGAAATAACCTTAGCTAACATTCTGCCTACTTAATCTGCAACAGACACTGTCTTATGTACTTCCCATGTACTAAATCAGCTAATCCTCTCTCATTAGTCTTACGAGGTAGATGCTATTATTATCCTTATTTTTAAAACAAGGGAACTGAAGGACAGAGACTTCAAGCCAACTTGAGCAAGATTACACAGTTAGGAAATGACAGTCAGGGTTCACTTTGTTAAAGTGGCCCAAGAGACTGTGGATTTTACACACAGTAGAAATTACAAACAACACAGAGAGGCATACAACAAAACTATGTCATCCTCCCACTTCAAGTAAGAGTTACTGTATCTCTGGACTGCTATGAAACCTGTGCATGTGTGTATGTCTGTGTATGTCGCACTTTAAAGTGCACAGAAATTCCTATTATTAAGTATTTAGATTTCCATTTTTGCTATTAAACAAAACCATATTACACGCAAATATTACACATACACACATTTTCAAACTTGTTCAAATTTAGGTAAAATAAAACTCTTAGCCACAAAATTGCTGTGTCAAAGATTATGTGCACTGTAGTTTTGAAATATATTGCCAAACTGCCCTAAAAAGGTTATGCCAATTTTCACCCCTAACAAAAGTGTGGCTACTCAAAACATGAATCCTATTAAACTCAGCAAAGGCACGTAACAGGGTAAACAGCGGAAACTCAGTAAGAGCTGAAGAAATGAACGATGAGCACTCCTGAATCGTCTGTACATGCTGAGGATCTTCACGATGTGGTGGAACATCATTCAGGAAGGTGCACTGGGCAAGGCCTGGGGAGGACTGGGGCCAACAGCACGCCTCTGCAGACGCGTCCACGCTCCACCAGAGCACACGACACCAGAGCAAACCACAGGAACCCTGGAGCCTGCCCAGCCTCTAGGTCTAACCATGCGGCTGCCTCTTTTGTTATTTGTAGCAACAACAACAAAGGTCCTAACTGACATACCAGATGCCTGGGAGAATTATCCAACTTTTCCAAGCCTCAGTTTTCTCCTTGGTAAAATGCGACAAACTGGGAGTTTCAAGGACTGGATACTGATCTTAACTCCGACTGCTTTGTTATCTTCAATGAGAAATTTTACTTTCAGCCAGACATTTACCTAACTATGACTTAGTTTACTCATCCATAAAATGGAGATACATGTGAAGAATAGCATTCAAATAAAAATTACCATTATTATTTTCATTAGTTATTAAAAACATATAAACATTTTATTACCTTCATAGTACCTGTCACTATTTAAAATTAAAGTATTTATTTATTGGCTATGCATTTATTATCAGGCTCCTCCTGACTGAAATATAAAGATCTTGCAGGTAGGGGTCTTAAGTGTCTTTTTCACCACTCTATTATCTCAGAGCAGTGCTTGGCATATAGTGGGCCATAAACAAATATTTGTTGAGCAGTTAAGTAAAAAGCACTGAGAAATAATGAGCAATCGGCCCTAACTGGACCAGAGACATGAGATGAAATACTAGAAAGTCAGAAAAAAGATGAAATAAGATGACTATTCTGGTCTTATTCATTCGGTTTTGTTGGTAATATGAATATGAGGAATATGTATAAGGCATTTGAAAGCTTAAATGCATGGAAAGAGATAAATTAGTAAGTATAGCCCTAATGACCTGATTAATGCATTTAGGTAATTAATGCCAAGTAGGAACCATTCTCTGGAGGATATTTCTTTGTGGTCAGCTACTTTTCCCCCATTCGATCTTCCTATTACTTATTTATAATAAAGCACAATCAGAAAAGGAAGGATAACTGATAAATAATCTACTAAGGTTTTTATTTTGAATTTCAAAAGTCATTTCGTTCCAGGTTGACCCAGACAATTCTTATCATCTGCTTCACTTGGCAGAAAATTGGCCAAAGAAACAATTTCATGGCATTCTCTTTCAGGAAACAGATTTAATTCAGAGATGTTAAAATGCATGCATTCTCAATCTTTAAATTCTTAGGCCTTTGACAATTTTGAATTGTCATAATGATAATCAAACCTCTGTACTGTCCAGTTCAATGCCAGGTACACAGGAAATAGTCACTATATCCTTTGTAAAGAACCTAATTTCATCTCTCCATGCACCCATAATGCATCAGTACCCATGAACTTATTGACATCAGGAATATACTGATAATGTTAGAAGAAAGCTAACAAAGTGACATATTTTCACACATAAGTATTCTTTGATTATAAAACTTCTTCCCTGAAAAAACTTAAAAGAACAGAAGTTTATTTAATAAAGATACTGTTTCATACCTAACTTGATCTAAATGGGCAATTCATATTGTGAGATCATATTAAAGTAAATACAATACAGAATTTATAAATTATAGTAAATATCATAGGAAGTTGCAATAATGTCCAATGTAGGTACAAATACCTAAAATCGCTTTTAAAAGTAGATATGAAATACACAAACCATGATTTCAAACAAAACTATGACTGATGTACCTTTGCTGAACTATCAAGCTCTTATTATCCCAAAATTACAATGTCTCCATCTGTTATTCCGACATGAACAAGCTGATCAATGAAATCAGAATAGCAGTGTATTCTGGCAAAACCAGAAACTTCCTGAAAACCTAGGAAAAATATATCCACAACAGATGGGTCATTTAGAAAATAAACACATCAATCTGTCAAGCTGAGTACTGTGCGAACTCTCTAAATTAAAACCAGAAGTCCCACTTGCTAGGAGTCGGGGACTTCAGGAAGACCAAGGAGGAAACACCCACAGACACACACAGGCACAGCTACCAAGACTTTAAGGGGCATGCTGCCAGGTATCCTGCCAAACACACTGAACGTAGGTAAAGTCCTTACCAGTCAACTTCTTCACAGGCTGGAGCCGAACACTGACAGACTGGTGTGTGAGTAGGGGGGAGGATGGGAGAGAGCGAGACATGCCCTCCATCATCCGAATGTGCTGCATACCTTCACTCACGGGAAGTGGTGGGATGGCGCAGTCGGGCCCAAAAGCACCGTCGCTTTCTGTGGAGATGCCACCTGTCAAAGAAGATGGAACCAAAGATCTGGTGAGAAGAGATTCTTCCCTTTCAGGCTCTTTCAGGAGGATTCAGAACAATGTCTGCAGCCAGTGTGCAGTGACCTCCACTGTGAAAAGCAAGTGTTTTCGCCACATACATTCATTTCTACACTTACGGTGTACTCAACTCTAGGTCTGGCGCTAGCAAGCAGAGGGGCTCACTGTCTCACGAGAGATGCCATCATAGAAGAAAGTAACTACAGCACATGCAATAAGTGTTAGAGCAACGGTCTTAAATGTCTTTTCCCAACGGGGCAGACGTGAAAGAGGATACTCACCCGCTTGACAGTCCGTTGCATGCCATTGCTAGGGGGGTTATTGTAGTTCTGTTCTTTCTCCTCTTCCCCAAGAAAGCACGTAAAAACACAGGTGGGTAAGACTAACAATATTATGTGGTGATTTTTTGAATCTGTTTTTTCAATTTTTTTATTTTTTGAGTTGGAGTCTCACTGTCACCCAGGCTGGAGTGCAGTGGCATGCTCACGGCCACCCCAGCGTCAACCTGCTAGGCTCCAGCGATCCTTCTGCCTCAGCCTTCCAAGTAGCCGGAACTACAGGTACACGCTACCACGCTCGGTTAAATTTTTTTTTTTTTTGAGTTGGAGTCTTACTCTGTCGCCCAGACTGAGTACAGTGGCACACTCCTGGCCACCGCAGCCTTGACCTGCTGGGCTCCAGCGATCCTTCCGCCTCAGACTTCCAAGTAGCCAGAATTACAGGTGTGCGCTACCACGCCCAGCTAATTTTTGATTTATTGTAGAGATGAGGTCTCGCCAAGTTGCCCAGGCGGGTCTCGAACCCACGGGTTCAGGCAATCCACTCACCTTGGCCTCCCAAAGCGCTGGGATTACAGGCTGAGATAACGAACCCAACCAATTTTTGATTTATTGTAGAGGTGCGGTCCACCAAGTTGCCTGGGCTGGTCTTGAACCCGTGGGATCAGGCAATCCACTCACCCCGGCCTCCAAAGTGTGGGGATTATAGGCTGAGTCACCGAGCCCGGTCTGCTCTAACTTTTAAGAAAGTGTAATTATATGCTGCTTACCTCCACTTCTGGGAATGGCAGATTAAGTCCTTCAGACTAACTTTCCCTGAGAAAAACTAGAACTATGTGCATTTTTGAACCTTTTGGAGGCAGCAGAGAGTTAACAGCATGAATAAAGCACTTCGAGAAAAAGAAGGAAGCCTGGCATTTGGAACTGCTTTTTACTCAGTGGCATCTGAGAGGCTAAGAAGCTGTTAACAGTCTTATAGAGCCAGGAGGAAAGTTACTGGAGTCCAAGGTCCCAGAAGGGTGTAAGATGAGCTGGTAAAACCCGACACTTTCATTAAAAGTCCAGAGAACTACACTGTAGGAGTAAGTATGACTAAAACGAGACTGGGCTTCACAGGGACTCATGTTCATCTCAAATTTCTTCAACAAAATTAAATTTATTGCAGAGGCGAGATCTCACCAAGTTGCACTCGAATGTCCCCTCTGAGGGGATAGATCTAGTAAACAACTCAGATGCTCCCTCTCAGGGGAGAGAAAGATACTGCTGGGGATTATACAGGACAAACTTATGCCTGTGCAGATTTTTCAAAAATGTGTTTCCTTGAAAATTTTCCATTCATATTTCACGAAAAAGCAAATAAAGAGATGGAATACATACTGAGATATACATTAAAAAATCAGTTGGTGTAACATAGAAACAGAATGTTTGAAGTACTTTCATAGCGGTGCACAGGGTGGACAGTAAATTAGGTATTATTGATGTGGGAGGAAGAAAACAAGGCTGCACTGCCTGCTTGAATAGAAAAACATCAAGTAGAAGATGCCCAACAAATTACTATTGTACAATATAGTAACATATTGTGAACCTGCAATGTATGTTGATGACTGTTTCACATATTACCACGTGTTAGAAAAATAAAGGACATAAAGTTTTGATTTCTGTCATAAATAAGTTCCTTGATGTCCAAAATTCCATTATAAATCAAATACCATTACAATAAAATAATTGGTTCCAACATTATACTATTTAATATAAAGTTTTTCATCATTTTATTAAAAAGTGTGATTAAGTTGCTAGCAGGTGAGTTACGAGATGTCTCTGACAGTAAAGGGTCAAGGCCATCCGGTATGGCTAGTGCCCACCCCAAATAAACATCAATCTTCTTGAAAGAAGAAAATAATGTCGCGATAGGCCTGAAATTATTTATATCCCTTTTCATATATAGCATACGGCTCTTAATCAACAACAGCAAAGATAACACAAACAAGTAAATCAGAAGAGTCAGATAAGCCAGAATAGTCTCACAGGGCATACAGATGTATGAAACTACGAGGCATAGAATTCAAAGTGGTATGTTAATATGTGTAAAAAAATAAAAGTTCAGAATTTGAGCAGAGAATTGAAATTATAAAACTAAAAATCCCCGGGAATATATATTTTAAAAAAGTAAAATGATGAAGGGAGAGTCAAAAGAATGGAAATAAATTCTTAAATATGACATCAAAAGCACAAGCATCAACATTTAAAGAACTAGATTAATTGGATGTCATCAGAATTAAAAACTTTTATGCATCAGAAGATACAAAAATGCAAACAATTTAAAAAAAGGACAAAGAACCTGAATAAACATTTCTCCAGAGAAGATACACAAATGGCCAATAAGCATATGGTAAGTTGCTCAGCAGTCATTTTATAGAAAGGAAAATCAAAACCAAGATGAGACACCACTTTACACCCAACCAAGATGGGTGCAATAATTTTTTTTTTTTAAGTTGGTGAGGATGTGAAGAAATGAGAACCTTCATATATGATATGGTGGGTGCAGCTGCTATGTGAAACAGTTTGGTGGTTCCTCAAAAAGTTAAACACAGAATTACCAGATGACCCAGACATTCCATGCCTTTGTATATATCCAAAAGACACAAAAACAGGTTTTTAAGCAAAAACTTGAACACGAAATGCTCACAGCAGCACTAGTCACAACAACCAAAAAGTAGAAACCCAAGTGTCACTAGCTGGTGATGGATAAACACAAAGTGTTGCATGTCTACAATGGAATACTATGGAGTCACAGAAAGAACGAAGGCATGACGCACACCATGACACCAAGGAGCCTGGGAAACACAACGCTGCTGTGTTAAAGAAGCCAGGCACCGCGGTCACATGGCACACGGCTTTGCATTTATAGGAAACGTTCTGAACGGGCAAACTCGGGGAGATCAGTTGCGTTCGGGACTAGGAGGCGGGAAGAAAGGGAGTGACTGTTGATTAGGCAGGCACAGGGCTTCCTTGTGGAGGGACAGATCAGACAGCAGTGATGGCTGCCTAACTTTGTAAATGTACTGAAAGCCCCTGAAGTGTACACTTTAAAATGCTAATGGTGGATTTTATGGCATGTGAATTTTACCCCAATAAAAAACTATGTACTTACCACCACCCAAGTATTTATTTCATCCAGAAGCCTAGAAATCCTCAGTTATTCTTGTCCTCTCACACCTTTGCAACACCTGCATCAGCAGTTCTGCAGATTATCAATACAAAATATATTTCAAATCTGCCATGTTCTCTCCATTTCTCCAACCACTACCTCAGTCCAGGCCACATTATTTTACCTCAAACTTCTGCTGGGAAAAACTTAGGATTTATTCCTTTTCCTTGGATTCCAGACATCATCCCAGGATATGTGTTAACTTTTTCCTTTTCATTGGTCTCTGGACCCTTTCACTTACTATGTCGACTAATTCTTCTCTTCCAACAATTGTTTTCTCTCTTTGAAATTCTGGTCAGATGGTTACTGTATCTCCTAGACCTATTTTTCAAGTCTTTCTTTCATAATAGATTTCTAATCCTTGAGCTTTCATGAATAGACTTGGGATTGACTTATATGGAATTATAGTATTTTATTTCATAGGTTTATAAACAAAGAGACATACCATCAGTGTAATTACTGAAGAATCCTTTTATTGAAAAAAATCAGCATTAAATTTTTAAAGCAATATATCTAGAAGATACATTTTATTTAGTGAAGCACCTCTTTTCACTTGAAATGTTCCGATGTTAAAAAAAAAAAAGTTAGCTGATAATTTTAGAATCTAATAATACTCCTTAAGGAATAACACTGCAATTAGTCCAGTTTGGCTGTCCTAATTTACTTTTCTGCTTAAAAACATTTCCTTCCATCTTCTCTGCCCTATAAATTGTGCTTGAACTCGTTGTGGTTACACAGAAACAACTAAAAATATTATCTTCCGAGTAAAGAAAAGTACTGGTAAGCTTTCACAGAATTTAATTGTATACGAGTTAGTCTGTCTTGGGTAAAACAGTAACCTTAAAATCTCAGTGGTTCACAACATTCACTTTATGCTCATAAGTCACATAAAGATTGACTAGACTGGGGAAGACAGCGTTAGGCTAGATACCAGGTGTACAGTCAGGTTCAGAACTACCCAGTAGGTCCTCAACACTGGGTCAGTCAATGAAGGGACGAGGATACACGAAGCATGCTCTTCTCGGGGCTTCAGAGACGCGCAGGGGCCAAGTCAAAGCAAGGGAGTACATTTGAGACCTCTGCTCACTCATGTTTAACCGGCTCAAGCTGGTCATAGAGCTAATAACAGTGTCAACGGGGCGAGGCAATGTGGCTGGCCCATACTAGGGGGAGCTTCTGCAAAGCTACACAGCAAAAGAAGTGGATGTATGCTTTTAGAGCACGAAGGAAATGAGCAACTGGGAGGGCAACTTGCCGAGCACGTAAGACGACATTTACTGGCACTGCAGTCACTCAGCCTTTCCTTTCTATCTTTCCTTTACTTACCACTTCCCCGCTTCAATCAGCCAAATTCAAAGTTACTGAGATATTGTGATGGAGACACGGCGGAATCCAGTAAACTGTTAACTTCACAGAAAGAGATTCAGTCATGCAGAACACCTGGTGATTAGATCCTCAGAAAGCGAGCTAAGGAAGCACAGGGAGGCCAATGACACTAAAGAAATGCCAGGAGCAAATATGATTCAGTCAGAAGTTTAGTCATCACTAAGAAAAGTCTGATATTCAACCCAGATAATTATTGGATATTAAAGTTCAAGCTGCTAAAGAAATTTTTTAGCTGAAGGCAATAATTATTCTAGAGAACTGCCTTCTAATTTTCAAGTTACATAAATAACCACAAATAAAACTTAAAAATCCAAAACCTCCAGCATGATATGTGTTGATAACTCAGTGAACTGTACACATGATTGGTATGTTCTGTTTATGTTATGCTTTAATAAGTTTATTTTTTAAAAGTCATAAGAAAAAAAATACATAGCATGGTGACAAACTGGCCCCTCAAGACAAAGAGTTTTCACATATTTCAGAAACAAGAGGTTTTACCTAAATCATTCCAAACCTCCTCTTCTCTCAGGGCTTACATCACTCTGCAACTTTGTAACATTCTCACAAGTCCATAAATCAGGCAGGAAGCAGGCCTAGAGAAGTTTAACTAGTACTGGATCACATAGCCAGATAACATGATTTAAGGATTCTAAAGTATCTTTTAAAAAAAGAAAACGCTTTAGAAAAATCAGCCAGGTACGGTGGCTCACACCTACAATCCCAGCATGTTGGAAGGTGGAGGTGAGACGATTGTCTGAGCTCAGGGGTACGAGACCAGCTTGAGATAACATGACGAGACCTCATATCTACAATAAATCAAAAAATTAGCTGGGCATTGTGGCACATGCCTGTAGTTCCAGCTACTTGGAAGACTGAGGCAGAAGGATCGCCTAAGTCCAGCAGGTCAAGGCTGTGGAGGCCGTGAGTGTGCCATTCCACTCCAGCCAGAGTGAGACTCTGACGAAAAGGAAAAGGAAAAGAAAAAGAAAAAGAGAAAAAGAAGTCAGGCAAATTCACCGGTTATAAAGTTCATGTACAAGAATCAAATATCTTTCTATATACTAGCAATGAACACTTGAAAAATAACTTTTTTTTTAAACCAACACCATTAAAACATAAAATACTTAGGAATAAATCTGACAAGTACACACAATGTTTATGTGCTGGAAACAAAACACCGATGAGAGAAATGTAAAGCCTAAATGGATACAGGTGTCATGGCACGCACCTGGAGTCCAAGCTACTCAGGAGGCTGAGACAGAAGGATTGCCTGAGCTCAGGAGTTAAAGACCAGCCTGGACAATATAGTGAGGCTCCTTCTCTAAAACAAAACACAGACACCTGAATGGAGAGATGCTCGTGGACCTGAAGACTCCACGCCATAATGATGTCAACTCTCCTTAAAGTGATAGCAAGGCTTGAGGCAATCCCTGTGAAAATCTAACAGGTCAGTTTTTGGTAGTAATCAATAAGCTGATTTTTAAATTTATGAAAAACAGAACAAGAATAGCTAAAACAATCTTCAACAAAGGAAAACAAAGTTGGTATTCTCACAGTCCCTAATTTCAAAATGTACTAAAAGTTACAATAATCCAGAATATTTGGTATTAGAAAAAGAATGAACACAAAACCAATGGAACATTCTAGAAAGTCCAGAAAAAGACTCACGAACATTGCCAACTAATTCCGACAAAGGTGTAAGGGTAATTCAATGTAAAAGGACAATTTTTTTCAGCAGATAGGTTTGGAACTGCTAGACATCCATATGCAGGGACATATACTTCTACTCATCAAAAAATCAAACAGAAATTGATCACAAATTGAAATGTTAAACCTAAAACTACAAAACTTTTAGAAGAAAACAAAGGGAAAAAAATCTGTGTGACCTTGGATCAGGCAAGCATTTCTTACTAAAGACTCCAAAAGATAAACATAGGAGAAAAATTGGTAAGTTGGAATTCATAAAAATTAACAATCTCTACTCTTTAAAAGGTATTCAGACTGTCAGAGCTCTTAACTCAGTAATAAGAATGCAAACTACCCACTTTAAAAAATAGGCAAAAGATCTGAAAATACACTTCACCAAGTAAGAGACATGGATGTCAGATAAACACAGGGAAAGATGTTCCACATTATTAATCACTGGGAAAACTCAAATTAGGAGATACCACTACACGCCTAATAAAATGGCTAAAATTAAAAAACAAGGGGCAACCCCTTCGGTCCCCCTCCTGCTGTGGGAGCTTTTCTGTCCTCAATAAATCCTGCTTTCTCACCCCCCCACCCCAAATGTGGACAAAAATAACTGCTGAAAAGAGTGAACCAGAAATCTCATATATTGTTGGTAAGCATGAAAAATGGTATATGAAACTTTGGAAACAGTTTGGCAGTTAAAAATAAACGTACCATATGACCCAACCATCCAACTCCTAGGAATTTATTCAAAATAAATGAAAATACATGTCCCTTCTTCTGTACACAGATAGCAGACTTCTGCATTTAAGCAGACTTATCAATGTCCAAACACTGTAAAGTACCCAAATGTCCACCAACTTGTGGACGGATAAACAAACTGTGGCAAATACATGCAGTGGAATATTACTCAGCAATCTCAGCAATGAAAAGGAGTAAACTTCTAATATATGTAAAAACACGAAAAAATGGATGAGTTTCAAAAGCATTATAAGAAGTCAGAGTCAAAAGGCTGCATATATTATATGGCTTCATTTATAGAATATTCTGGAAAATACTAGAGCATTAGAAAACAGCTGGTTGCCAGGGATTAGCTATGGGAGGACTAACTACAAAGGGCATGAGCAAACTTTTCATGATCGTTAAAATAAGCTATGCTTGACTTGGTGGTAGCTAACATGACTACACATATTTGTAAACATTTATACTGTATACGTCACAGGGGCAAATGTTACTATAAGTTAAAAATATCAAGAGTAATTTGTAATAATGTACTGATGGTACATATATGATATGTGAACTTTTCTGACTGCACGCTTCATCTCAATGAAAGCCTATTTTTTTTTTTTTTTTTTTTGAGTTGGAGTCTCTGTCACCCAGACTGGAGTGCAGTGGCACGCTCCCGGCCACCGCAGCCTCAACCTGCTGGGCTCCGGCAATCCTTCCGCCTCAGCCTTCCAAGTAGCTGGAACTACAGGCGCA
>CAUYQG010190523.1:0-18144 GCA_963574415.1 Tarsius wallacei | reverse complement strand
TGCCCGGCTAATTTTTATATTTTATTGTAGAGATGAGGTCTTGCTTGCCCAGGTGGGTCTCGAACCCACGGGCTCAGGCAATCCACTCACCTCAGCCTCCCAAAGGCGCGGGATTACAGGCTGAGCCACCGAGCCCGGCTGAGGGGCCTCCTTTCAAAGGAGGTAAAGTAAGTTTGGAAAACTCTTCTGAAGCAACTCTGCAGAGAAGAAACAGAATGAACATCTAAAACATTTCCTCTTGACTAGCTAATCCTTTTGCCATTGCTTAATCTTACCTTCCTTTTATTGTTTTTCCTCTACTTATTTTTCACTGTTGGCATATTTTTATGTGTTAATTGTTCAACGTCTTTTGAAGAGTACCTTGAACTCTTTGGAGTGTATGTACTGTATAAATATAATAAAGCAATGAATAAACTGTCTCTTTTTACATGGGTAAGTTTTACTATTTCTGGTGACATGAGGTAGTCCCTTTACTCAGCACTACTCTGTAGAGTAGGTAGGCACATTCCGAGGGACATCAGATAGATCTCTCTGCTTTAAAACTCTTCCCCTACTACTCCCGAAATTCTACAATTTGAATCACATATTTCTAAAATTTGGCCCTTGAAGATTTATTTCTCAAAAATTCCTTATTAAAATAAAATATCAAAGGTGTAGATGAGTAAGCAGGTCATGATTTAACCTAAGTTCCCTCTTACATTAGCCCACCACTCCTACCAAACACATTTTTCACATTTTAAATTCTTCTATGCCTTTGTTTATGCTGTTCTTTCAGAAGAAATACTAAATTTAACACAAATTAAAAATATAACATTACCTTATATTTTCACACTCTCATTTAATATCCCAAACTGAGCCTACATGATATTTTTAAAAACAATTTATTTTTTCCAATGTAAGACGAATACAAGCTTAATATAGAAAATTTGAAAAAGGCAGGAGATAGCAAGAAGAAAAAAATATCAACCATAGTCCTACCACCTAAAAAACACTCATTAACCATGTGGTCATGCTCATTCTCTAAACCTTAATTTAGGTTCCATTTCTGGTGTGACGCCTTCCTTGAACTTCCTCCCCACGTTTTCTATGTCCTGTTTGTATCACTCACTTGTACATATCATACATGTTTGTGTATAGTTATTAACTTGATATATGTTGTGAGTTTCCAACTAGGCTGTTAGATCTTTGAAAGTTGAAACCATGAGTTACACTTCTTAGCATATCCCAAAACACCTGGTACATTGGACCCAGTATATGCTGACTGATTTAACCTAAATGAATGCAAGCCATTTCAGAAAGGATATGAAATGAGCCAAGTATCTAGGTCATGAAAATCAAAGCATTTAGGTCGCCGAGCTTGGTGACTACTGCTTTTCTGTTCCTAGACTCTTGAAAGCCTGTTTAACCGGCCTCTTCCTCCACATCAAAACTGAGTAAGAGGCAGACTGTTTAAGAGCCAGGATTTACACAAAGAATTTCCATATAAGGCATAAAGGTATGAAAGAGAGAAAGAAAAAGATATAGGAGAGGGAGGGAAGGAGGAGAGAGGGAAGGGAAGAGGAGGGGAGGGAGAAGAGTGGAAAAAAGAGAGGAGAGGAGAGGAGAAGAGAAGAGTAGAGAAGAAGGGTAGAGAAGGGCAGAAGAAGTATACAGAGTCTGGTGCTCAATCCAATATGTGATTTGCCTCCAGCACTGTGTACAGGATCCCATCCACTTGTTCTGAGTCATACCCGATCTCACGAAGCTCCAAGTGAGGGAGGACAGAAGTAAGGAGATAGCTGACGTGGATACGCAGTCGCGTAAGCTTTGCCAAAGCCCTGTATGATGGAGTGAGGGGGCAGGAGAAGAGATGACATGAAGTCATTAGCCAACAGAATAAAATGAAGTCCCTTCAAAATGGGCCTACATTTCTCAACAATTGTTTCCATTAGCTAGAACGAAAGAAGAAAGCACAATGCCACCAAGCATAGGGAGACTGACTACAGCTTTCTAAGAAATACTCAATCCTTGGTGGCCTATGAATTAAGGCTTCCTCCCTTGTCTATGACTGGGGGTCCTAAGGGATGCTTCCCATTAGCACTCACAAGCTGAAACTAAACCCTAGTAATTAACCTTTCTAGGTCATCTCCCTCTGGGGTCCGGTAGGAGACCTGAGCCTTCTGCAGCACTTCCAGGTGTGTCTCTGTCTCCTTCAGTTTCTCTTTTAATTCTTGCTTTTCCTCTTTGGTTCTTTCCAGCTCAGCTTTCAGAATCTGGAATTCGGCTTGGCGATAACCCATGTGTTTCTTGCTCCAATACAAGCCTTCTGTCTCCTGGGTACTGTAGGTGACCAATTCATGTTGGACTTTCTTGAATTCAGAATGCCAGTGATTCCTCTCCTGTTCCAGCTCCTCCACCTGCAGTCCAAGAAACAGAAATTCAATGACCCAACATACTACTGAAAGCTAAAGAGAATGCCAGAACTGTCTCTAATTATAGTCACCCTGTGATTCCGTTATACATATTCCATACTTATATACCTTCTCAATCCCAAAATATGGAAAGAAAGCCTATTAGAGTTCAATCAATCTGACATACACCACAGAATAGTTCAAGGGCAAATTTTGTTTAAAAGGCCTCAGAACACGAAATCAATGGAGCACCAACATCCCAGTCCCTTGGTTACAATCCCAGTTCCTTGGTGACAAAGATCTCAGTGGTAAGGTGCTCCTCTAACCTTTTGCTGGAACAAATTCCTTTCAGCCAAAACTCGTTCCAATTTTTCAGTGGTTCTCTTCAATTCTTCCAACTCTCTCTGGTTCTTCATCTTTGGTGTATTATTCTCCTCATAGCCTTTTCCTTTCTCCCCAGTGGCTGCAGCAGGGATTGCAGCAGAGGCCGCAGGAGAAAAAGGCACTGGGTTCCAGGATTCAACTGCTTTTCGTCTCTCAGCAAGCTCCTCTCTGTTAAAAGGGATCAGCTGAATGGGAGCTCCTGAATCTCTAACACCTTTGGCAACACCAACAACAGCTACAAAAGGTCCCTTGTTTACTTCTTCTTTGTTTATGTTTGTGCTACCTCTGTTAGATTCTTCTGCTACTAATCTTGGCATCTGATCTTCTAATTCTTCAGGAGGCAGGGACTCCTGGCATTGGTCTTGGACCCCTGGATACAGAACTGAAACTTCCCTACTCTGACCTGTATTCTTGCTTGCTTCTGGGTATTCTGGGAAAAGGTATGGTGGTGTACTTCTCTCGGAACTGGATTTATCATGGCTGTTCTCCCCTTCTGGATAAGCAACAGCTGCCTCTACCCTCCTGTAAGGACCAGGCATGGAATAATCTAGAGGAGGTGTCATCATTTCATTCTGGAGCCTTCTTCGTTTCTCCACAGGTTCCTCACCTAGGATCCATTTGTACTTGCTGCAAGAAGATGAAATTAAATTGTAAGCTGTTATAATATAGGCTAAGTATATTCTTATTCTATGGAGCCCCTCCTCAAATTCCCCATATTAAAACTGCCTCTGTATGTTACTCACACATCATTTTAGGTCGGGAATACAAGTTTACTCCCAAGCCTCAACCCCTTCACTCATGCAATTGGTACTAAGGGAGAGGTGAAGTTGAAAGGTGTAAAAGGTCACATCTGGATATAACAGAACTCAGTTGATCTTGGTAAGAATACTAAAAATAGGTTTGAAACCAGACTGATTTAGAAGTTTCCTAAATGTGCAAGTAAAGGAAGACAAAAAACATATACACAAAACCCCCAACCCAAGAATGGAATTAAAAGGTCATAAAAAGTCTAGTGGAGAATAGAGCCACTTCGTTAATTTTACAGTATCACAGAAACCTTCCAGGATCAAAGACTTATGCATTTTTTTATATTGCAGCAGAACACCATACAATTCCTTCTCCAACCCACAGGATTGTGGCTATTGCCCATTATTCACTTGTAAAAGTTAATTAAAACACAAGGCCCTAGTCAGAAACAAAGAAAGTGAATTGGCCAATTCAAGTCATTTTCCTCTTACAAATGAGGACAAAGAACTCCCACACTTAGACACAAGCAGGCACTCCCTCTTCAGGAAAGTCAAGAATGATGGCCTCAAATCGCTTTTCACTTCTGGCTGCTATATGCACTAATGCTTGAAGGAACTAACAAAACAACTGGCACCAAAGAAATCCACAGGCAATTTTATATCATGAAACAGGATTACAACCCCATTTTTATCCTTACAACCATTCTGCCCTCTCTCTGGATAACCCAGAGATTTCAAGGTAAAAATCAATTTTCAAATTTTTATTGAGAAAGAGTCAGGCATGTTACTAGCCACCTCATAGTTCCTCAAGGTTTCCCATATTTTTTTCTGCAATTTCTGAGAACACTTATAAGACAGACCAAAGTAAGCTTAGCTTCTTATAATGCCTATATGTTCTTCAGAAACAAAATTGGTCTGCCATCTTAATAGATCTTGTGTCAGCCTTGGGGAAAAAGCAAAATGACTTAGGGGCTATGTAAGAACAAAGATATCTATCTTTAAACATTTCAAGGGCACTACAGATGGTCCATTTAGCTGTGGTACTGAGAAAGACAGATAAACAATCAGTCGGCAGGAATGAGGAAAGGTATAAAAGACAGCAACAACAAAGTTTTATGAAAGGCAATTAAGGTCATATTATTTGACTTTTCTTCATTTTCTCACCTCTAAGTGTTCTGTCCTAGACTATCTTCTCTTCTGTCCTTACCTTTCTTCTCTTTGATAATCTCATACAGGTCTTGGCTATAACTTCCAGGCAACAATTTCCACATTCTCCCAAACCCTGACCTCCAGTACTGAATTTCCAAATGCCTGTCACATATTTCTTCCTGGAGGTCCCACTAGTATCCCAAACTCAGTATATATAAAATTGACCTTTTTCCTATGTTTGCTATTTGTGTTACAACACCACCAAACTGTCAGTAATATTTATACAGTTTTACATAGCAATTTTATACACTATCAATATACAATTTCAAACTCTCACTACCTCTCCTGGGCTATTACGATGGCTTCCTCCCATCTCCAATCTCCCCTTCTATCAACTCCAGATAACTCGCTGCCAAGTTAATCTTCCTAAAGCATTGCTCTGAGTATGCTACTCCTCTATTTGAAATCTTTATTTATTGCTCCCCACAACATAAAGGCTCAAATGTCTTAGGTTGGTATTCAAGATTTTCCATGCCAAAACACAGAAAACATTTATTGAGCACTTACTTTGTGCCAGACAGTGTGAAAAGTACTTAATGTGTACTGCTTCATCTAACTCTCCCAATAAGCCCAAGGTAGAAGGTATTGTTATCTCCATTGTTTTAAGAGGATACGCTGTAAGAATTTAAGTAACTTTCTCAAAGTGACAAGTAAGTATCCAAGCTGGGGTGTAATTTGGTCCTAGCTTTATCTCTCACTACTCCCTTCACAATCACCAAACTGGATGTCGAGATTCCTCATACTGCTCCTTGTGATTGGAATATATATTCTGAATACCAATCTCTTATCAGATATATTACCAAAGTTGCCCTCCCATTCTGTGGGTGGTCTTTTCACTTCTTCAATAATGTCCTCTGCAGCTCAAAAGTTTTTAATTTTTATACAGGCCATTTTAACTATTTTTCATTGTCCCTTGAGCCTTTGGAATATTTAATAAATGATAGCCCAATTCAATGTCACAAAGATATACTCCCATGTTTTCTTCTAAGAGTTATATAGTTTTAGCTCTTACATTTAGATCTGTGAGCTATTTGGAGGTAAAGTTTGTGTATAGTGTGAAGTAGAAATCTGATTTCATTTTGTTGCATGTGGATATTCAGTTGTCCTAGCACCATTTGTTCAAAAGACTTTTCTTTTCTCCCTTGAATTGCCTTGGTACCTTTGCCAAAATTCCAGGGATCCTAAATATAAGGGCCTATTTCTTGACTGTTCCATTGATATATATATCTATCCTTAAACCAATACAACACTATCTTGACCACTGTAGATTTACTGTAGATTACTCTAGGAAAGCGTAATTCTTCTAATTTCTCTTTCAAGATTGTTTTCACTATTATATATCTTCTATGAGGATGTTGATTACTGCTCCCCAAAAAACAACAGCTTATATTTTGATGGGGATTGCATTCAATCTATAGATCAATTTTGAAGTATTGCCATCTTAACAATATTAAAACTTCTAATCCACAAAGATGAACCATCTTTCCACTTATTTAGGTCATCTATTTCATTCAATAATATTTTGTAGTTTTTAGCATACAAGTCTTGTTGGTACTTCTGTTGAATTGATTCCTTATATATTTTTGAAGCTACTATAAATTGAATTATTTTCATGATTTTTGTTCTTTTCAAAGAGCCAAATTTTAGTTTCACTGATTTTTCTCTATTGTTTTTCTATCCTCTATTTCCACACTAATCTGGGTCATTTTCTTCTGCTTGTTTTGAGTTTAGTGTTCCTATCTTTGTAGTTTCTTAAGGTAGAAGTTGACATCACTCTTTAATTTTAATATAAGAATTACAAATTTAATTTTCTCTGAGTACTTTTTTAGATCCATACCATAAGTTTTTGTGTATTTTCATTTTCATCTTTTCAAGATATTTTCTAATTTCTCTTGTGATTTATTTTTACTCATTTGCTAATTTAGAAATTAAAACATGTCATTTAACTTCCATATAGCTGTGAATTTTCCAAATTTCCTTAGGGTATTGATTTCTAATTTAATTCCATTGTGGTTGGAGAATGTTCTTTGTATGATGTCAATCCTGTAAAAATTAACTAAAGTTTTTAAATGGCCTAACATATAGTCTATATTGTAGAATATTCCATGTACACTTGAGAAGAGTATGTATTATGCTATTGTTGGGTGAAGTTTTCTGTATATATGTCAGGTCTAGTTGGTTCAGTGTTCTTCAAACCTTCAGTTTCCTGTTGATCTTCTGCCTAGTTGTTGCATCCATTAGTGAAAGTAGGGTATTAATGTCTCCAACTATTATTGTTGAATTGTCTACTTCTGTCTTCAATTCTAACTTATTTTGCTTTGTGTATTTTGGGGGCTATGTAGTTAAGATCCTACATGGCTATAGTTATTACATATTCCTGATGGACTTTAATATAATGAAATATTCCTCTTTATATCTAGCAATTTCTTTTGTTTAAAAGTAAATCTTGTCTGACACTAGTAAAACTATTCCAGATCTCTTTTTTTTCCTCTTTTAATTTTTATTTTAAAATTGTGGGGTAAAATTCAGGGGATTCCAGATCTCTTATGGTAGCTGCTTGCGTGGTAAATCTTTTTTCAATCTCTTACCTTCAATCTATTGTATGTTTGAGTCTAATGTGTGCTTCCTATAAACAATATGTTTGGATATTTCTCTAAAAATACAATCTGATATCTGTCTTTTGATTGAACTGTTTAATCTAGTCATATTTTATGTTATTTATATGGTAGAATTTATGTCAGCTATTAAGTTTATTTTCTATGTGTCATGACATCTTTGTTCCTTCTTTACGGTTTCTCTTTCATGTTACATATTTTCTAATAAAACATTTGCAATTATAACAATACACTGTTATAATTAGTACTTTATGCAGTGTTACAACTTTCAAGAAAGTCAAGAGAAGAAAGCAGAGCAAGTACAAGCTTATAGAGTTTGTTGTACTAACCTTCTTATTTAATACTTTTAAATTGTCTTTATTTCTGACTATGGATCTGAGTTATCTGGTGTCATTTCCTTATTCCTACATAGCTTTGTTCCAATTCACTTCCTTTATGCTGTTATTGGCAAAGATTTTACATTTGCATAGAAGCCAAATGAGAAAATATATGTAACTGTATACAAATATTTATTATTTCATGTAATTATTTAAATTGGTTAAGGATAGAAAGAAATGTGTTATTATATTGTTCTTTATAATTAATTACATAGTTACTTTTATAAGCACTTTTTGCTTTTTTATGTGAATTCAGATTACTGTCTGGTATCACTTGCTTTCACCCCAAATAACTATCTTTAGTATTTCTTGTAAGGCAGATCTGGTAGCAACAAATTCCTTCAGCTTTTATTTATCTGGGAATGTATTTATAATATCTTCATTTCCTAAAGATAATTTTACTGTATTTAAGATTCTTGGTTGACAGTCTTTCATTTAGTACTCTGAATGTCATCCCATTGCCTTCTGGTTTCTGCTGTTTCTGATGAGAAGTCAATTGTTAATTGTATTGAAGCTCTTGTATGTATATGGCGAACCATTTCCTCTTTCTGCTTTTAAGATTTTCTTTGCCTTTGGCTTTCAATATTTTCAGTATGATGTGTCTGGCTGTGAATCTCTCTGCATTTATCTTATTTTGAGTTTGTTGAGTTTCTTAGATGTATAGATTAATGTTTTCCATTGGCTTTGAGAAGTTGTTAGACATTACTTCTTTGGATATTTTTTTTAACTCTTTTTCTCTCTATTCTTCTTGTACTCCTATTATGCATATGTTGGTACACTTAATGGTGTTCCACATGTCTCTGAGGCTTTGTTCATTTTCCTTCTTTTTCATTCTGTTCTTCAGATTGCATAATCTATAACTGAACTACCTCTAAGTTTGCTAGCTCTTTCTTTTTCCAACTCTAATGTGCTGTTGAGTCCCTTTAAATAATTTTTCAGATCAGTTATTGTCATTTTCACCTTCACAATTTCAATTTGGTTCTTTTTATGATTTCTGTCCCTTTATTGATATTATCTACCTTCTTTAATTCCTTAGACATGGTCTCATTTAGTTCTTTGAACATATTCATAATCACTGCTTTGAAGCTTTTGTCAGCTAAATCCAGCATCTGTGTCTCTTGAAGAACAGTTTCTATTGTCTGTATTCCCTATCTCCATGTACAGGTTACATTTCCTGTTTCTTTGCATGTCTCATAATTTTATGTTGACATCTGAAAACTTCAGATAATATAGTATAGTAATTCTGAACACTGATCCCCCTTTTCTAGGACTTTGATGCTGTTGTTTGCTTGGTGGTTTATTTAGTGACTTGGATGAACTGACTCCAGGATGTCCTTGCTCAGCAGCCTCTGATGGCCTTGCTCAGATCATTTTCTTCATTTCAAGTGTTTACCTGTCAACCTAGGGTTCATCGCTGGTTCAGCATAGGCCACTAACTGGTTGAAGGTTGTGCTTAAGTCACCTCAGCCAGTTAGATTTTTACCTTTTACCACTGATGTGTATGTGTGTGTGTGTGCGTGTGTGTGTGTGTGAGAGAGAGAGAGAGAGAGAGAGAGAGAGAGAGAGAGAGAGAGAGAGAGAGAGAGAGAGACTTGGAGGCTACTATCAAAGTTCAAGGAGTTTATGTTTTCACCTCACATTCAACCAGGTATTAATAGCTTAGATTTTTTTCCTCTTCTTCAATCACTCCTGAAAGCCACAGCCTTGAGCATGCACACAGTCTTTTTGATTGCCAGGAATATGTGTGCTTTTATTTTTAAGCCTGACTTCCTAGAAGTTGCCCCCGAGTCAGAGAAACTTATTGTTTGGCAAATTGTTGGTCAGAAGTTGTGCTTAATCCCCTAGTACCAGTAAGACTCCTGCCCTTTGCTGTTTCATATGTGTACAGTTTAGGGACTACTTTCAAATTCACGTCAGATCCTGCTCTGATTGTTTTTGAGTGGGTGTAGCCTTGTACTTATGCACAGCCTTCCTGATACCCAGCATTGACTATGATCCCAGGAATACTGTTCTTGACTGTCTTTCCCTGATTCTGTTACCAAACTTCTGATTGCTTGACCACTTTGCTTGCTGCAACTTGCACCACAGAGTTATAATTGCCCTCCTAATTGCTCTCCTCCAAGATATCCATTATTTTTCACAAGGCACTTAGGCACAGAATTCTCCATGTTCTATTCCATATAAAGTCAGTTCCTTCAGGTAGAGTTGCAAAGTTCTTCATCCTTAAGGCTTGCCTCTTTAAGAAGAACTTCTGGAACACTGTGCAAGAGCTGAAGACAGGGACAGTGGCCACTTCTCCCAGAGTGAAATCCCTTCCTTACGAATAGTTGCTGGAGTAGTTTTTGGCTTGCTTCTTCCAATATAATTATTCTGACCTATAAGACAGTTCAGGCTGGAACAACAGGGGCATAGTATTGTTGGGAGAAGAGAAACCCAGTCTTCTGGGGTCTGTCTGGAATAGAATTACAAAACAGAACTGGAGGAAATGAAAAAAGCCAGATGCCTGCCCCTTCTGGGCAAAACTCTAGATGAGGGGCCAGGGAAAGAAAGAGCCCCTGTCATCTTGACAACACCCAACTGGATTAGAACTCCCTCGAATAGTTTTCATAAAACAGAGCCTGGAGGGGGCAGGTTATGGTTCAAATGCCAATGATTCTAGCTATTCTTTTGAGACTGAGTAGATTTTCTTGAATGACTATTTCTGCATTTGCTATACATCCCTGGGATAATTCCCAGATATTCTGATTAAAAATTTTTTTTTCAAGCTAAACTATTATTTATTGGTGCAAGAGCCTACTGTGCTCCTTATTTCTCCATTCTGAAAGTCACTTTCCCAGATCATATTTTTAAAAGTCAATACTGGCCCCTTAAATCAATCTTATTCATTTGCAAAATTGCTCTATTTCTATCTCTTTTTTGTTATTTCAGATATTCCTTTCAATACATTAGAATGTATCTCCTCCTCTCCCTCTACCATTACAGTATAATTCATATTGGGGGGGGATATCTTTTCAAAATATGAACTAATTACTCTTTGACATACAGCTTACTCAAAACATGTAAATAAATTACAACCACTAATTCCTGCCTTTGCCTATATGCTTACAGTTACTTTATATCTCATTTTATACCACTCATCAGAAAACTAGTATGTGAGGGGCAACCCCTTTGGGTCCCCTCCAACTGTGGGAGCTTCTCTGTCCTCTCAATAAATCTTTCTCACTTTAAAAATAGAAAAGAAAAGAAAACCAGTATGTCTTAGGGATACTTACACATAAAATGTTGACTACTCTAAGTTCCTTAATCTTTTATCCTATTAGTACCCTAGAACAGTGCTTTCATATAGTAAGCACTTAAATACAGTTATGCATCATTTAATAATCAGGCTGTGTTCTGAAAAATGTGTCATTAGTTGATTTCATCATTGTGGGGAGTGTTGGGAAGATGGCAGCTGAGCCAGTTAGACTAAGTGAGTCCCAGTGTGAGTGAGTGAGTATACGGAAAATTTTGTGTACGTGCCAGTGAATGAGTGGGCATGTGAGTGGCTGACTGAGTGAGGGCAAGGGAGCTAGCTGCCAGGGCTCTCCTGGTGCAGTGACTGGTGCTGCAGCTGGCTCAGCTTGGACCCTGGCAAATCACAGGAGGCAGAAGCCGAGTGCCATTTTTAAATTTTAATCAGCAAAACCCTTCTTGGGAAGAAGATGCTGGGAGAGACTGACTAAATGAGAGCCCGTGAGCAAGAGGCCAGGGCCCTCCTGGTGAAGAAGCTGGTGCTGCAGCTGCTCTGCTTGATCCCTAGTGCTCCCCAGGTTGCAGAAGCCAAGCACCACTTTTATTTTAAACAGACAAAAGTTTTCCCGCAAAGAAGTGGCAGGGAGAAACTACTGGATTCAGGCTTTGCCTCACCACTGCAGTGCCTGGCTGGACAATGGCAGCAAGGGCCACAGAGGGAGCTCAGAGGCAGAGTCCTACTGGAGAAGATGAAAGAGGCACCCTGCCACCATCTCAAAAATGGGGCAGGAAAGTGCTCCGACTTGCTCACCACAGAGCAACAGACCCAGTCTCTGTGACCAGCAGATCAACTACTCAGGGGTTGATTGTGACCCAGAGGGAATATCCTGAAAGTACAAACTGTGGAGGGACCTGACTAATGCTGAGTCTCAGGCGCCCCACCCCTTACCCTGATCCAGCCATGGGACAAAGGGTATAACCAGAAAAGGACAAGGAAGAACTCCAAAGAAATCAGTGGTGAGTTCAGGGCTGACCCAACCCCCATCCTCCCCAGCAATCCTCTGAATGGCAGATCCACACGGCTGGGGCATCACTGAGAGGGACAAACCCAGGCAGAGCCTGGATGTTAGTCGTAATAGGAGAACTCTACTCCAGGATATGCCTGACCGGGGCAGCCCCCACAAGTACATACATGGGGTAGAGACAATCCCGCACCACCCACCAGAGGGGACTCCCCCTGACCATACGAGAGTGGAAGGGGAGGATTGCAGCCCGACCCACCCCCACTGCCCCACCTCCTTCCCTGATCCAGACACTGGGGAGAGAGTGAAAGAGGCAGAAACTCTGCAGGAGATAGCAGAGCAGAAGAGAGGGACAATTACAAAACCTGCCAAAAGAGGGAAGAATTTTTTTTTAATTTTTAATTTTAAAAATTGTTTGCCCTTTCTTCTTCTTTAAAAATATTTTTTCTTTGTGCATGAATGTGTATGAGAGGGTTTGATCTGCACCCCCCTCTTTTTTTTCTTTTTCTTTCTTCCTTTGTTTTTTGTTTTCTGTTTATGTGTGTATGTGAATGATTAAGTGTTCATCTTTCAGTTTTTTTGTTTTTGGCTTGTTTTTGCTCTTTTGTTCTCTTTTTTTAGTTTAAGGTGTTTGTGAATATATATGTGAGGGTTCAATTTGAATTCCTTTTTTTTTTTCTTTTTTCCAGTCTTTCGATTTTTCTTCTCCATTCATTTTGTGCTTGGAATGTATGTGTGTGTTCAGTTTTCCTGGTTTTTGTTTTTGTTTTGTTTCACTTTGTTGTTATTCCAGTTTGTTTGGGTGTGTGTGTGTATGTCTGTCTCTGTGTGTGTGTGTGTTCAATTGCTTTTTGTTTTAGCTTCTGCCTTCATTGTTCTGTGTTGGTTTTTTTTTCATTAAAAAAAGATTCTTGTCCATCTTATTTCATTCTATTTTTGTCTGTTATCCTCATTGCTGTCACTGTATCTTGGACTCAGGAGGTACACACACATACTCATTGCCTCATCATATAGAGTGGTGGTGGGGAGTGGATCTTAGGGAACACATACCACAATCAGTGAACATTGTGATTTGCAAGTAGTTTCTGAATCCTAGCTCCTCATCCCTTACCTTATTCGACTTTCAAAACTACAAGAGACAGAAAAGCTTCCCACCCACAGTCCTGTTTCTAAATAGAACAAATCCAGAGCCTGGATCAGGGAAGAATAGAGGGCTGAGCAAACATCAGAAGTGAAAGCCTCTCCCACTGACACTGAATAACAGAACTAAAGAGAAAAGTAAGAGAATGGTCACAAATGAGGAAAAACCAACAGAAGATCACATGCAATTTCAAGTGTACCAAAGAGAAAACTCCTGAAAAATCAGACCTTGGAGCCCAAACAATGGAAGTCACCAAAGGAATGGCCCCAGAATATGATAGGGATTAGGGAATGGATGGGAAGAGTGAATAACACTCAACAAAGACAAGATGCAACACTGAAAGAACTTGTAACAGAGATTTTGCAATAAAAAATCTAATCCAGGAAATAACAAGATGACAAGCATGGAAAGCAGAATTAATCTAGCAGAAGAAATAATCTAAGAACTTGAAAACCAGAACATGGAATTAACCTGATCTGTAAAAAAAAACATAGAAAGAAAACTCAGAAAGAAAGAATAAAGCCTACAAGAGATGTGCAATTATATCAAGAGGTCAAACCTACACTGATTGGTATCCCAGCAGAAGAAAGGGAAATAGACAAGATCTTGGAACAAGTATTCCAGGAGGTGGTCCAAGAAAACTAAACTTTCCCCATCTCATCAGAGATGTGACAAGCCAAACAAAAAAGAAACAGAGAACTCCCACAAGACATCAAATTAGAAGACCAACCTCTAGACACATAGTAGTTTGCCTACACAAAGTAGGCACAAAATGAATGGAGAAGAAAAATCGAAAGACTGGAAAAAAGAAAAAACCCTAAAGGCAGCAAGAAAAAAGGTCAGACTACCTACTGAGGAAAACCATTCAGAATAGCAGCAGACCTATCGTCAGAAACACCACAAGCAAGAAGGACTGGAATCCAATACTGAAAGTCCTCAAATAAACAATTTCAACCAAGAATTACCTATCCAGTCAAGCTCAGCTTCATCAGTGATGGAGGATTAAAATCCTTCCCAGACATCCAATCCCTAAGAGATTATGCAGCTTCCAGACCAGCTCTACAGGAGACACTTAAAAAGGTACTAAGCACAGAAGAAACAAACAAACAAAAGAATGACCACACACTTCCCAAGAGAACAGCAGAGCACAGAATCAACAGAGAATACATTGCAACAACAAACCTGAAAACATACACATATATCAATCCCAAAGTCAAAAGAAAAGAAGCAAAGAAAAAACTTCATAAGACCCTCATGACAGGGAAAAACAGTCACATTTCAATAATCAGCCTGAATGTGAATGGACTAAATGCACCACTGAAAAGACACAGAATGGCAAACTGGATAAGAAACCATGACCCAATTATTGGCTACATCCAGGAACCTCATATCACTACATGGTACACACACAGACACACAAAGTTAAAGGATGGGAATGAGTTGCCAGGCAAATGGATCACAAAAGAAGGCAAGATTCATGATCTCAATATCAGACAAAACAACCTTTAAGCTATCAAAAAAAAAATTTTTTTTTGAGTTGAAGTCTCACTCTGTCACCCAGACTGGAGTGCAGTGGCCACTCCCAGCCACTGCAGCCTCGACCTACTGGGATCCGGAGATCCTTCTGCCTTAGCCTTCCAAGTAGCTGGAACTACAGGCACGCGCTGCCACACCTGGCTAATTTAAGCTATAAAAAATTTAAAAAGATACAAAAGGTTCAATCCATCTACAAGAAATATTCATCTTAAACATATATGTACCCAACACAGGAGAACCAGCATTTACAAAGCAACTACTAAGTAATCTAAAAAATGATATTGACTCTAATACTATTATAGCAGGGGACTTGAATACCCCCACTAACAGCCCTAGATAGATCATCAAAGCAAAATTCAACAAGGAGATCTAGAACCTAATTTGACACTTGACCAAAGGACTTAGTAGATACCAACAAAATATTCCACCCAATAACCACAGAATTTACATTCTACTCATCACCACATGGAATGTATTCCAAGATTGATCCCTAAATCTTGGCCATAAATCAAGCATAAACAATCTACATAAGGTTGAAATATTGCCATGCACCTTCTCAGACCACAGTGGAATAAAAATAAATATCAACACCAACAACATTTCCCCAAAGCTCACAAAGACATGGACACTAAACAACAAGATGCTGAACAACTACTGTGTCAACAATGAAATCAAAGGAGAAATTAAAAGATTCCTGGAAACAAATGAAAATGAAGAAACACCTTACTAAAATCTTTGGGATGCCATGAAAACAGTTCTATGAGGGGAATTCATATCTCTACAAGCACACATCAAGAAAAAGGAAAGATCACAAGTTGAGAGCCTAACAAATCACTTGGGAACTGGAAAGAGAAGACCACCAAAACCCTAACTTCAGAAGAAGAATCCAAATCACCAAACACAATCCTAAATACGGGACATAGAAGACAAAAGTATCATAGAAAAATCCACAAAACAAAAAGCTGGTTCTCTGATAGAATTAACAAGATTGATGGACCCCTAGCCAAAATGAACAAGAAAAAAAAGAGAAAAAGTCCAAGTTAATACACTCAGAAATACAAAAGATCAAATCACAACTGACCCCGAGGAAATACAAAAGTTTATCAGAGGTTACTATGTACAGCTATATGGAAACAAACTTGATAACCTAAATGAAATGGAGGACTTTCTGACATCACACAACCTCTCCAGGTTAAAACAAGAAGACATTGAGACACTAAATAGACCAACAACAACCCAGGAAATTGACTCCATCATAAGAAAGCTACCTTCCAAAAAAAAAAATATCCTGGACCAGATAGATGGCTTTCCAGCAGAATTCTACAAAACATATAAGGAGGAGTTGATACCAATCCTGTTGGAAGTATTCTAGGCAATTGAGAAAGATGGAATTCTCCCCAAACTATTTTACAAAGCTAATATCACACTGATACCCAAACTGGGTAAAGATCCAACAAAAATAGAGAACTACATGCTAATATCCGTGATGAACACAAATGCAAAAATCCTCAACAAAATTCTAGCAAATCAGATTCAAAAACACATCTCGAAAACAATCCACCATGACCAAGTAGGCTTCATCCCCAGGATGCAGGGTTGGTTCAACATCTGCAAGACCATAAGAATAATTAAATACATCAACAGATGTAAAAACAAGAACCACATGATTATATCATTAGATGCAAAAAAAGCTTTTGATAAAACCCAGCATCCCTTCTTGATAAAAACCCTCAAACATCTAGGTATAGAAGGAACATACCTCAAAATAGTAAGTGCCATCTACGATAAACCCATAGCTAGCATATTGCTAAATGGACAAAAACTCGAAACATTTCCCCTGAAAACTGAACAAGACAAGGCTGCCCACTCTCATCCCTCTTGTTCAATATTGTGTTGGAAGTCCTAGCCAGGGCCATTAGACAAGAGAAGGAAATCAGGGGTATCCAAATAGGAAAAGAGGATATTAAATTATCCCTCTTTGCTGATGATATGATTCTATACCTTGAAAATCCAAGAGAATCTGTCAAAAAAACTTGTTTGCACTGATAAAGGACTTTGGCAATGTCTCAGGGTACAAAATAAATCTGCAAAAGAGAGTTGCATTCTTATATACCACCACCAAGTAGGTGGAGAACCAAATAAAAAGCACAATTCCATTCACAATAGCTACAAAAAAAAATTGAAATACCTTGGGTCTTCCTAACCACAGAAGTGAAAGACCTTTACAATGAGAACTATAAAACCTGCTCAAAGAAATCCAAGAAGACACAAACAAATGGAAAAATATTCCATGCTTATGGATAGGAAGAATTAACATTGTTAAGATGTCAATCCTACCAAAGGCAATCTACAGATTCAATGTAATATCCATTAAATTACCAACATCATTCTTCTCAGAGCTAGAAATGACAAGACAGAAATTCACATGGAAACATAATTGACCACAAATAGCCAAAACAATCCTTAGCAAAAGAAACAAAGCAGGAGGTATCACACTTCCAGACTTCAAATTTACTATAAGGCTCCAATAATTAAAACAGCCTGGTATTAGTACAAGAGTAGGCATATAGACCAATGGAACAGGATAGAGATTCTGGAAGCAAAGACTCAATTTCTCAACCAACTCATCTATGACAAAACCTCCACCAACACCACTAGGGAGAGGAGAACCTATTCAGTAAATGGTGCTGGGAAAACTGGCTGATCACATGCAGAAGACCAAAACAGGACCCTTACCTATCACTATACACAAAAACTAACTCTAAATGGATCAAAGACCTAAACGTAAAACCTCAAGCTATAAGAATCTTAGAAAACGCAGTAGACAACCTTATGGAAATTGGAACTGGCAACCAATTCCTGACCAAAACCCTAAGTGCCCATACCATAAGAATTAAGTTAGACAAGTGGGATATCATCAACCTGACAAGCTTCTGCAAAGTAAAAGAAAACTGTCAAGAGACCAGGTAGACAGCCCACAGAATGGGAAAAAATATTTGTCAACTGTATATCTGACAAAGGCCTAACATCTGGGATCTACAAGGAATTAAACATGCCGAAAAGAAAAAAACGAACAGACCCATTAAAAAGTGGGCAAAAGACATGAATAGACTCTTCTCAAAAGAAGATATACGGGCAGCCAACAGACACAGGAAAAAGTACTCAGCCTCACTCATCATCAGAGAAATGCATATCAAAACCACACTGAGATACCACCTAACCCCTGTAAGAATGGCCATCATTAATAAAATAAACAACAGATGCTGGTGAGGATGCAGAGAAAAAGGAGCGCTTCTACACTGCTGGTGGGAATGCAAACTAGTAGAACCTCTTTGGAAGACAGTGTGGCAATTTCTGAAAGAACTAGAAATTGACCTTCCATATGACCCAGCAATTCCCCTATTGGGAATATACCCAGAGGAACTCAAATCATTCTACAAAAAAGATACCTGAACACACATGTTTGTTGCAGCTCTATTCACAATAGCAAAAA
>CAUYQG010190521.1:0-14608 GCA_963574415.1 Tarsius wallacei | reverse complement strand
CATCCCCAGGATGCAGGACTGGTTCAACATCCACACGACCATAAATGTAATTAAATAGCTTGACAGATGTAATTTGATCTTTTGCATTTCTGATTGTGTTTATTTGGATTTTTTCTCTCTTTTTCTTGGTCAGTCTGGCTAGGGCATCTGTCAATTTTGTTTATCCTTTCAAAGAACCAGTTTTGTTTGTTTGTTTGTTTGTTTCTATGATATTTTTGTCTGCAATGTCCTCCTGTATATAGGCTTTTACTTTGGTGATCTGGATTCTTCTGTTGAAGTTAGTGTTTTGGTGGACTTGTCTTTCCAGCTCCCTTAGGTGATTTGTTCGGCTGCTAACTTGTGATCTTTCCATTATCTTGATATGTGCTCATAAAGAAATGAATTCCTCTCTCAGTACTGCTTTCATGGTATCCCAGAGATTTTAGTAAGATGTGTCTTTATTCTCATTTTTTCCAGAAATCTTTTAATTTCTGCTATGATTTCCATGTTGAGCCAGAAGTTGTTCAGCATCATGCTGTTTAGTGTCCATGTCTTTGTGGGTTTGGGGATAGCTTTGCTGGTATTGATGTTTATTTTTATTCTGCTGTGATCTGAGAAGATGCATGACAGTATGTCAATATTGTAGAATTGGTCTGGAGGCAGTGTAAGCTCTTAGGAATTGAATATCTGGGAAAGATATTAATTCTCCATCACTGATGAAGCTTAGCTTAGCTGGGTAGGTAATTATTGGTTGAAATTGCTTATCTTTGAGAAGTTTGAAGGTTGGGCTCCAAGCTCTTCTTGGCTGAAGAGCTTCTGTGAATAAATCTCCGGTCATTCTAATTGGTCTTCCCCTGTAGGTTGTCTGACCTTTTTCTCTTGATGCCTTTAGGATTTTTTCTTTTATACCTACTTTTTGTAGGTGAGTTACTATGTATCTAGGAGATGGTCTACTCATTTGTCATCTTGCAAGGGTTCCCTGAATCTCTTGTGTTTGAATGGTCATGTCACTGATAAGATGAGGGAAGTTTTCTTGTATAATTTCATGAACTGTTTATTCCAGGATGTTCTCTGTTTCTCTATCTTCCTTAGGAAGTTCAATTATTCTTAGGTTTGACCTCTTGAAACAATGGCTCATCTCTTGAAGGTTTTGTTCTGTATTTTTAAGGTTCTTTTCTATGTTTTTGACACTTTGGGTTAGTTCCTTATTTTAGTCCTCAAGCTCTGAGATTTTTTCTTCTGCTTGGCTAATTCTGCTTTCCATGCTTATCAGTTGGTTATTTATTTCATTCACGGTATTCTTTATTGCTGTTATTTCAGTTATCAGCTCCCTCATTCTTTTTTCTTGTCTTTCCTTGATTCTATTCATTCTCTCTATTAATATCTTGATCTCTGGGTTTGTGGTTTGAAATCAGTCATTCTGGGTGCTCTTCATTTTTTGAGTTCCAAAGTCAGTATTCTCAGGTTCTCTCTTTCCAGGGATCTGTATGGGATTTGTACTCTTCCTTTGATTCTTCTTCATTTGTGATGATTTTCCTCACTCCCCCCGCTCCGCCTTCTTAAATTCTGTTGCTCAGTGATGGGAGAATAGTTTTCACTTCTGTTTTTTCAATCCCCTATTCTTCCTTATGTAGATCTTCTGGATTTGTACAATTTTGAAGCCAGACTTGGAATGATGGGGCTGTGCTTTTCATAGTTTTGAGATTTGATTAAAGTGTGATGGGAGTGCTGTAGTTCAGAAGTTATCTGCAGATTACCGTATCTGCTGATAGGTGTGTGACCCCCCCCAGAACCTACTTCCCACCATCTTACAATCTGTCCATGAAGTTGGGGTATGTGTATTCCCCTCAATTCATCAGCTGCTGCTGCCACTAAGTTCCCCATTCAGATCAGATGTGCCCTTGCCTGGTCCAGCATGGGGGTGGGGCATCTGTCTCTCTGTGTCCACTCTTGACGTTTCCTCTCTGGGTCTGTGATAGTCGATCCAGAGGCGTGTTGAGATTGCCTCCAGGTCCCAGGTTAGAGGGTGAACAGAGCCAGGTGGGCCAATGCTTGTCTCACACAGAGGTCCCAGGACAGAGAAAATGGTAGAAGTCGGTGTCTCTTTGCCGGCAGTGGGGCTCAGCATCAGATTTCCCTGCCATGCCCTCTCCATGGTTCCCTCTGCCAGCACCCAGCCTGCTGCCACAGGTCGTGGCATGGGCCAAGTGCCAGGCACTGAGGAGCAGCTGACCACTGCTACCTTCTCCTAAAACATCTCTGAGAATGGATGATCCTGCATGCTGGAGGCTCTGATCTCAGGGCACTGGTGGGTTGCAGGTGCTTCCAGAGGGGAGTCCTGGGTGCTTGATCTCAAGTTTCCCCTCAGATGGACTTTTAGTCACCCAGATGCACTCACTCACTCGCACAGACTGTCTTTGTGGACACTCACCTTTGCAGAGACTTTGACGATCCTCCGAGTTCCGTCATTATCTTGCCTCCCTCCATGAATGGCTTTGTAAATATATGTATACTGTTGAGAAAATTACCTTATTGTGCTGTGGTAGAAAGTGAACTGGGTTTAGATTCTAAAAACTGTTTTTAGGCACAGTTCTGCCTGTAATTGGCCATCCTATGGGGAATTTTCAACTGTCTTGAGTCAGGTTTCTTTGCTATTAAAATGGCAACTGTGTGCCACCTTCAGATAGCTGTGATAAACAAATTCAACAATGGGTGTGAAATATTCAAAGTGTTTTTCTAATATAAGGTATTATTAACTACTTAGCCACACATTCATAAGTCATCTTTTCGGTAGGCTGCTTTCAACAAGGTTTTCCCACAGTCATGGTTAACATCACTAATTGACGTGATTTTTTAGTCACTTAGAGTAAGTAACAATTCCTGACCATATTCTCAAATTCTGAAAACAAACATATGGATTGTATCAGGATGAATACCTCCCAAAAAGTGACTACACAACAGAGAGTGAAAATATAATATTATTTGGCAGGAGGTGCAATTAGATAAGTAAATATAATGAAAACAAGGCACTGTTGAACAGGAAACACTCAATAAATCACTAGCTATATGCTGTCTATGAATGCAGGCTAAAGCAATCTTCTTGGAGAAAAGTGAGAAGACTTCAGCAAGGAAGATCACTGAAGGACATGTGTACTGTGGCATGGTCTAAACCTCGAGTAGATTCCAGCTTCCCATGAAAACTGCCAGCTAATGGGATAAGATATTGGCAGCATTACTCAGTCTGAACCATAATGAGTTCTTAAGAAGCATTATATGAGAGAGGCTGTGTTGTCTTGCCACAATTTTTTAAAAGCCCTTGGTCTTCTTCTTTTTCTTTTTCTTTTTCTTTTTTTTTTTGAGTCGGAGTCTCACTCTTGTCCAGGCTGCAGTGCAGTGGCACACTCACGGCCACTGCAGCCTCGACGTGCTGGGCTCAGGAAATCCTTCTACCTCAGTCTTTCAAGCAGATGGAACTACAGGTGTGAGTTACCATGCCTGGCTATTTTTCATTTATTTATTGTAGAGACAAGGTCTCACCAAGTTGCCCAGGCTGGTCTCGAACCCCTGGGCTCAGGCAATTCTCTCACTTCGGTGTCCCAAAGTGCTGGGATTACAGACTTGAGCCATCGCACCTGGCCAGCCCTTGATCTTCTAATAGCTTTCCTCACAGTTGCCAAAACAAGTGATAAAGAAGATGAAAAAAATCTTGTTTTTCCATATCTAGTGAAATGGCCAGAACGTAGATAGATAGATAGGTAGATAGACAGACAGATAGATATTATCTTTATCTAATACCCTATCTAATAAAAATGAGCTTTGAAAAAGTTAATTAGTATAGTAACATTTGTATATTTGGAGATTTTAAATCCAAGAATAGAGAATCAATTTTGATTTGCCACAGAATGACTTTGAATTATGCATTTTTTACCTGATTTCCTGTTAATTTTCATGGTAGTGAACCACCAAGAAGAACTTTTGAGAATTACTAGCCATAATAAAAATATTCCCTCCTGTATAGTGTATCAATTTTGCAGTTTACAATGTGCTTTGATCAATATTTTCACATTTAATAAGTGTAAAAATTTTTGGAGAGAGACATGGCAAAATTAATATTATCCTTATTTTGAGAGGTAAAAGACTGAAACTCTGCAAGTTTTAATAAAGAGACTGTAAATTAAGGATACCTTGAGTAATAGGTTTTCTAACTTTAATTACAGTAGGATAAATGTAGTATCTGCAGGCCAAAGATATAAACGAATATAGGGTTAGGATAAAGGATAGGGTCAAAAACTAAACTGGGGATTCTTAATGGTTTTCCTTTCCCAATTCTATAGCTATAAGCAATTAATTCAACAATATAGCAAAATTAAGTATGAAAAAATTGTGGATATATTTACGGAAAATATATCCAAAAATTGCATTTGCAGTTCTCTCACTCAGGAATGCACATCCTCCAGATGTTCTCTTAGCTGTCTCCTTTTCATCATCAATTTTGGATTAAGTGTTTTACTCACCTACACCTAAAGTTTTGTGAGAACTAAGTCAATACATATTATTCACCTGGAAGAATGACTGTCAGATATTTAATAAACATTCAATAATTTTGCAATTATAACTTCAATGATAATCAAATATGGACTATTACAATAGTATATGAGACCAAAATTGTGCTACTTTACTTTTGGAGGCATTGCTTCCTTCTAAAAACAGGTATAACTGCAGTGATGTCAGCAAAATGGAGAAATAAGAAGCTCCAAGCTTCTGTTTCTGTACAGAGGCAACCAAAATTGACTACAGTTATCTTATAGGAGCCCTAGTAAATAATCAAAACTCTACAGCAACCAAAATAGTACCCAATCAAGAAACAGTCACATTCAAAACTGTAGGAAATTTTGTGACATTTTTGCTTACTTTTGCCTTACTCCCTCCCTGACACAGTATACTCTTGGAATGGAGAAGGTACCAGCTCAGTTTACAATTCTCTCCTTTGAACCAGAAGGAGCAAGGAAGACTTCATTTGCAAATTCTTACCAGTCTTGGAGCTGCTTAAAAACTGGTCTCTGTTTTGCCAAATTTGTATGTCTGATGAAGAGAAGTAAAGAGTGCTACTTAGGAAAGCTGCAGGAACACTACAAACTTAAAGATCTCTGTAGCAAGATATTACAGGCAGAGACATACAATAGACTATTTAAGGTCCTAAGGAGAAGCTGAAGTGACACTGAAAAACCAAAGCAATTTCAAGAAGTTGTATATACAGGGAAATTTTTTAAATGCCAAACACAGGCTTAGGCAAAATGCTCAGAAAATACTTGGGAGGATCTTATCTTTATTTTTGGGTGATGTCCAGTCTCAGAGCAGGCTTATTTAATTAGTGAAGGATTTCCCAACTACAGGGACTGTCTTCAAAGACTGAAAGAGATGGCTGCTTTTATTAAATGCCCAACTATCAACCAATAAAATCACAGGGCATACAAAGCCACAGGAAGACATAACCCATTCAAAAAATAAAAAAAATATATAAAGTGGCAGAAACCATCCCTGAAGAAGCACAAGTGATGGAAATATTGGATAAGCACTTTTAAAAAAATATCCAAAGTATTCTAGAAAAACTAAAAAAAAAACAAATCTCCAAGTAAGAAAACTCTAAGGAAGCCCTCAACAAACAAATTGAGATCAAACTTTCAAATACCAAGCAAAATAGAGAATCTTGAAAGCAACAAGAGGAAAGCAACTTGTCTGCAAGAAATCCTTAATAAATTATAAGATAATTTCACAGCAGAAATGTTGGAGACCAGAAAGCATTTTGGTAATATATTTAAAATGCTGAACAGGGGAAAAAATATATTCTAAACCTATAATTCTGTATCTGTCAATTTTTTTTCAAAACTAAGAGAGAAATTAAGACATTTCCAGATAAACAAAAAGTGAAGGAGTTCATTGCCACTAGATCTGTTCTATAAGAAATCCTAAGGGGAGTCTTCTGGCATTCAAAAATAAAAGAATGCTAGACAGTAATCTGAAGCCACATGAAAATATGAAGATCTCCAGTATAAATAATACAATGGCCAAAAACTAGCATAATTGCAAAATTGTTTTTTGTAACTGCACTTCTTATTTTATACATTATTTAAAAGATGAATTTATAGCTAATAATTGTAAATCTATGCTATTGGATACACAATGTATAAAGATGTAATTTTGACATCAATAAAAGTGTGGGGGGATGAAGATGTAAAACAGTAGAGTTTTATATACAATTTAAGAGAAATTTTTATCAATTCAAAATGTTATGATTCTTAAAATGCTAAGTATAATCTTCATGATAACCACTATAATAGTTATAAAATATACATAAAAGGAAATAAAAACATGCTACTACAAAAAAAGCAACTAAAAAAAGAAAAGCAGTTATGGAAAAAATGAGAGATATAAAGAAAAAAATAACAATGTGGCAAACAAGTCTTTCCCCATTAGTAATTCATTTAAATGTAAAGGATTAACTTTTCTAGTCAAAAGGGATAGATTGAACAGATAGAACAAACACCATCCAACTATATGCTATATACAAGAGATGCACTTTAGATCTTAGAATTTGTCATCAGATGATAATGAAATGATGGAGAAAGATATTCTGTGCAAAGAGTAAACAAAAGTGAGTTAGCATGATTATACTAATATCAGTCAAAATACACTTTAAGTAAAAAACAGTTACAAGAGACACAGAAAGACATTATATATTAATAAAAGGGTAAATTCACTGAAAAGATATAAGAATTATAAACATATGCACCAAACATCAGAGTTCCAAAATATGTGAAATAAACATTGACAGAATTGAAAGGAAACACAGTGACGTATACAATAATAGTTGAAAACATGAATGCCACACTTTCAATAATAAACCAGTCAGAAGACCAGTAAAAAAAAACAAGGGCTTGAGCAATACTATAAACCAAGTAGATCTAACAGACATATATAGAATACTTCACCCGATAACAGCCAGATACACATTTTTTAGAAAGGTATGTGAAACATTTTCCAGTATAGACCATATGTTAGGTCACAAAACAAGTCTTAATACATTCTTGAAAATATGTATCATACAAAGTATCTTTACTGATTACAATAGAATCAATCTAGAAATCAATAGCAGAAGAAAGACTGGAAAATTTTTAAATGTAAAAATTAAACAACATGATATGAAATAATTAATGCATCAAAGAATACATTACATAGAACATTTTTTTAAAATACCTTGAGGCAAATGACAACAGAAATAAAATATATCAAAGCATGGGATTCAGAGAAAACAGTGCTAAGAAGGAATTTGGAACTGTAAGTGTATATGTTAAAAAAGAAGAATGTTATAAATCAAAAATCTTCCTTTACACATTAAAGAAGTAGAAATGGAATTACAAACCATAATTAAACCTAGCAAAAAAAGAAAATAATAAAGATAAGAACAGAGATAAATTAAGACAGAAAAACAAAAAAGAAAATATATAAATCAAAAAGTTTGTTACTCAGAAAGATCAACAAAATGACAAGGCTTTAGGTATATTAACTAAGAAAAAAAGATAAAATACAAAATAAGTAAAATCAGAAATTAAAGTGGTGATTTTGCTACCAATTTTACAGAAATAAATAGATTATAAGATAATGCTAGGAACAATTATAATTTAGCAAGTTGGAAAACTAGGTGAAACGTATAAATTTCTAGAAAAATGCTACTTGCTAAGAATAAATCATGAAGAAATAGATAATCTGAGTAAGCCTATAACTATTAAGGAGATTAAATCCATAATCAAACACTTCTCAACAAAAAAGCTCTGGACCATATAGCTTCATTGGTGAATTCGTCCAAATATTTTTAAAATAATTTACACAAATCTTTATAAAACTATTCCTAAAAGCAGAAGAGGTGAGAGCATCTCCTAGCTCATTCTATGAGACCAGCATTACTCTGATGCTAAAGTCAGACAAAGATACTGCAGGACTGAAAACTTCTGGCAAATAATCCTCATGAATACTAATGTCAAATTCTGCAATAAAATAGTGGAAAAACAAACTCAAAAGCACATTAAAAAGGATTATGCTGTATGATGAAGTAGAATTTATTCTGGGAATACAAAGACGGTTCAATATAAAAAATTCAATCATTGTAACTTAAAGCTATCTCGATTCAACATAATTCCTATCAAAACTCCAATGACAATTTTTGCACAAATAGAAAAATATATTCTAAAATTCATATGGAATCTGGCGAAACTACAAATGACCACAACAATCTTGGTAAAGTAAAACAAAGATGTAGTCTAACATTTCTTTATTTCAAAATATATGAAAAAGCTACAGTACTTAAAACTGTGTGGTACTGAGATAAAGGCAGACATATAAACCAATGGAATTTAATAGAAAGGCCAGAAATAAACTCCAAGGTGTATAATCAATTGATCGTTTTATTTTATTTTTTTATTTTAAAGGTGTGAGGTACAATTCAGGACTAGCTATACAACTAGTCATTGTACAGGTAAAGTTTGGTCCTCCCTTTGGTTCCCACTTCACTTGGTTTGAGATCAAGTATCCTTATTGATGTTATGTGCCTCCTCCCTCCCTTGGCAGTGTCCTGCTACTGCCAGTCCCTTTCCTATAGTATTATAGTACATGTTCAGAGTCCCCTTATGAGTGAGAACATGTGGTACTCAGTTCTTTGTTTCTGAGATAAATCACTGAGTATTATAAACTCTAAATCCATCCAATTTACTGCAAAGTCCATAATATTGTTATTTTTTAAGGCTACGTAATATTCCATCATGTGTATGTACCACATTTTTTATCCAGCCCAGTTTTGATGGGCTGCATGGTTGGTTCCATGTTTTTGCTATTGTGAATAGTGCTTCAGTAAACATGCATGTGCAGGTATATTGTTTGTAGAGTGATGTGGGAAAAAAAATATTTGCAAACTGCCTAGCTGACAAAGGCCCAACATCCAGAATCTATAAGGAGCCCAAACTTGCCAAGAGAAAAAAAAATAAACAACCTCATTAAAAAGGGGGTAAAATACATGAATAGACACTTCTCAAAAGAAGACATATGAGCAGTCAACAGATACATGGAAAAATGCTGGGCCTCACTAATCATCAAAGAAATGCAAATCAAAACCACATTGAGACACCACCTAACTCCAGTAAGAATGGCCATCATTAATAAAACAAAAAACAACATATGCTAGTGGGGATGCAGACAAAAGGGAACGCTTCTACACTGTTGGTGGGAATGCAAGCTAGTTAAAACTCCTTGGAAAACAATGTAGCAATTCCTAAAAGAACTAGAAATTGATCTTCCATATGACCCAGCAAACCGCCTTCTGGGAATTTGTCAGGAAGAACTTAAATAAAATGATTTTAAACAAAGATGACAAGACCACTCAGTGGGGCAGTGGGGGAACAATGGTCTCTTCAACAAATAGCTTTAGGAAAACTGGATATTTGCTTGAAAAAAAGAATAACATTTCATCCTCTTCTTATATAATATATAAAATTAAGCCCTTAGTTGAATACAGACCTAAACATAAAGCCCAAAACAATAAAACTTTGAGAAAAAAACCTAGGAGAGAAACATTATGATATTAGATTTTGCAATGATTTATTGGATATGACACTAAAAACACAAATTACTAAAAAAATGGACAAATGAGACTGCATCATATCTTAAAACTTCTCTGTATTAAAGGACACCTTTAACAGAATGAAAAGACAATTTACAGAATGGAAGAAAATATTTGCAAATCCTATATCTGATGAGGGGTTAGTATACAGAACACATAAAGGATTTCTACAACTCAACAATGAAAAACAAAAAAAAACTTGTTTGAAAATGTGCACAAGACTTGAATAGATGAAAATGGTCAAGAGACATATGAAAAGATGCCTAACACCACTGATCATCAGAAAAATACAAATCAAGCCACAGTGAGAAGTGTCCCGACATGTAGGCTACCAGTATGGTGGCTACAATCTTGGCTTAGGTCTGGGAGAGCTTTGGCAAAGCTGTGCAGCGGGCCAGTTGGTTCTCCATCCCTGAAAAGATCCACACCTGTCACTGACAGTGCTGTCCTGGTTGTTGGAACAGAGTGGTTCTCCACTGCTTAGCAGCCAAAAGATTGTTGGAAAGATGAGGGGGTCAGGGAAGCACTCCCACCTACCATTTCCAATTGGCTCCAAACTCCCCAGGGATCAATCTCAGCCAGATTATTGTTGCTTTCCTTTTTTTCTGTGCATCTTAGCCTCCTCACGTGGTCACTTCAGTGTTTCCAGTTTTCTCTCTCTGCATTTTCCACTCAAAATTTGGGCAATCACCAGCAACTTTGGTCTTCTTTCTGACAACTAGCTTGAGATGCTCTTAGTCAGCCATCTTAAACAAACAAAAAAATGAACATGCTAGATAAATTATTCTAAGTGAAATAATACATTTATAAAGAAAACGACTGTATGATTCCATTTACATGAAGTACTAGGGGTTGGAAGGACGGAGGAATGAAGAGTTGTTCAATAGATACAGATTTTTAGTTTTGCAAAATAAACGTGGTTTAGAGAGCTGTTGCCCTACGATGTGGATATACTTAACACTCCTGGAATAACATTTAAAAGCATTAAGATGGCAAATTTTGTTATGTGTTTTAAATATAAACCATCTTGCACATTACTTTAACATAATAAAGATAAAAGGTCACATGATAGGCACAGTTGATGTACAAAATACAATTGGAAAAATTGAACATCCTTTCCAAGAAAAACACTCAACATGTTAGGAGTAGAAAAAAAAACTCAACATAATAAAGACCATATATGAAAAAACCCACAGCTAACAACATACTTAGTGATGAAAGACTAAAAATTTTTCCTCTATGATTGGGAACAAAGGAAATATGTGTGTTTTTCACTTCTATTCAACATAGTACTGGAAATCCTATCCAGAATAATTACACAAAAGAAAGAACTACAAGTCATGTTACTTGACAAGGAAGAAATATATATATTTAGTCACAGATGACATGATCTTATGTGTAGAAACCCTAAGTACTGCACAAAAAATTCAAACTGTTAGAACTAATAAACAAATTTGAGCATAGTTGAAATATACACAATTAACCTAAATCAGTTTTGTTTCTATAAGTGACAACAACGCATCCAAAACATGAATTAAGAAAGCAATTTCTTTTACAGCAACATCAAAAAGAAAAATTACTTAGGAATAAATTTAACCAAAAAGGCAAGAGACTTGCACACTAAAAACTACAAAACACTGGAAAAGAAATGAAAAGAACACAAATAAATAAACATTTTATGTTTATGAATTGAAAGTCTTAACATTGTTAAGATGTCAATTCTAGTCAAACCAATCTACAGATTTGACTTAATCCCAATTTGAATGATACATTTTGTAGAAATAGAAAAATCCATCATAATATTTATGTGTAATCTCAAGGGACACTGAAGGCCAAAGTAATCCTGAAGACAAAAATAAGTCAGGAGGTCTTCCACTTCATGATTTCAATCGTATCACAAAGCTACAGCTGTAGTCAAGAGTATGCTACTGGGATAAAGACAGACATAAAGGAATGGAACAGAGAACTCAGAAATAAACCCTTGAATATATGATCAAATGATCTTTGACCAGGGTTCCAAGACCACTCAGTAGGGAAAAAGTAGTCTTTTTAACAAATGATGCTGGGAAAACTGGATACCCACATACAAGACCCTTGCCTTAAGTCATGCACAAAAATTAACTCAAAATGGATCAAATACCTTAATATAAGAGCTAAAACTATTAGAAGAAAACATGGGGGAAAGATTTGATACATTAGACTGGGCACTGATTTCTTGGATATGACACCAAAAGCACAGACAACAAAAGAAAATATATATACAAATTTAACTTTATCAGAATTTAAAAAACGTTTGTGCATTTAAGGACACTATCAACAAAGTGAAAATGCAGCACACAGAAAGCGAGAAAATATTTGTATATCATAGGATAAGACATTAATATTTGGAATATATAAATAACTACAACCTTACAACAATAATAACAAAATACAATTAAAAATGGGGGAAGGTCTTAAATATCCCTCTTCTCCAAAAAAAAAAAGATACATAAATGTAACGTAAGCACATGAAAAAAATACATAAACATAACGTAAGCACATAAATGTAACATAAACACTAATTATTAGGAAAGTGCAAGTTAAACTACATTGAAATAGCACTTCACATCCATTACAATGGGTACAACAAAAAAATTTGGAAAATATGTATTGGAAAGGTTGTGGAGAATTCGGAATAGATAGCAAGGAAGCCCAACAGAGCATATGGTAGGGACAAGGTTACAAAAAGCAACGAACATCTGGGAAAACAGAAAAAAAAAGAAGGCACAGGTTACAATATAAAAAACATTAGTTATTTTTTCCATCAACCCTACCCTGGATAAGTGAGCTATGAAAAATTATTGAAAACTTACCCTAATTGATATCCTCCCCTCAAATAATCTTTTAAATAGTATGCACATGACAACTAAAAACAGAGTTAAGGGCAGACTAAAATTTTTAGGAAACCAGAAGTTGGAATATCTTGAAAGACAATATTTATAGTCAACTTCTCAGAAAAATGAGACTCATTGGAAGATTTCTTTCTATGAGATTTTCAGAGAATAACAATACCTTTGATGAGTTACATAGGCCAAGAAATTCTGCTTCTTATTTAGATGAGCATTTATTAATATTTTATCTGAAAACAAAATCAATAGTTTTAATAGTTTTGACAGGTCTTATGTTATCTATAGATATGTGGTCTCTTTGCTTCTTTTAAGACAAAGTCACCTAATTACAAATAGTCCCTTCTTAGACCATTAGCTACATTAAGGTGTATGTAAGGGAGAGATAGAATGAAAGAAAAATACACAAAGAAAGAAAGGGAGGGAGGGAGACAGGAAGGAAGGAAAGGGGGAAAAGAAAAGGAGGCAAGAAGAGAGAGAAAGAAGGAAGAGAAAAAAGTAAGGAAGATTAAAGGAAGGAAATTCATTTTCAATGGAAAAAAAGACTAAGAGTTTGATGCTTTTATTTAATGTGAGTTTGTATTTCTCAAGGGGAAGGAAACTACCATTTTTAAGCCAGGCATATCACAGAAATGACCTCATTTACCCCATAATTTCCCTAAAGAGAAAGTGACTCACAAGTAGGGTAGAGTTGAATTTTAATTTGAAAATTGATGGTAAGACATAACTTACATCATGTTTGGAAGTGATGCAGTAAGGAGGTGGGTTCAGATTTAGAATTAAGGTTCATCTCATTGTGCCTTAGTGAATATGAGCAATGAGCTTAACTTTAGAGTTATAGCAATAATTTTCATTTAATGGGTGAGGATTCTGGAGACAATGCTAATAAGTGCCAGAGATACAATTCAAACCTAGCTCAGTCTTACACCAAAGTCATTGCTCTTTTTTCTATGCAATTTATTTTCTATTACAATATATTATTTTCACTTCATACTCAGATATCCTTGAAAACAAATTTCCTTTGGGCATTCAGCCTAGGCTTTCGGGCTCATGAAAACTTGCAAGAGCTAATAGTCAGTTATGAGTCTCATCACTACTTCACTTGAAACCTAAAAATCACTTTTTTAAGACCTGTGGGATAATAGTTCCCAGATATAATAAACACACACATCATGAAAATGGCAAAATATGAAATATATATAAAATATTAAATATATAGTAAGTTTGACCACAAGTTTAATGTATTCTATTTAAATAACTATCTTTTATTCTGAGTTTTGGTTTGTTTGTTTTTAATTTTGAATTCTATTTTACTTTAGATTCAAGAGGTACACATGGAGGTTTATTACACAGATCTATCGTGTGATGGTGAAGCAAGGGCTTCTAATGAGTCTGCACCCCTCCGCCAGATGGTAAGCATGGTACTCAGTGGATGGCTTATCAACTCTTATTCCCACTCTCTACATCCAACCTTTAGTAGTCCCCAGTATCTGTTGTTCCCATACTTGTGCTGTGTGTGCCCAGTGTTTAATTCTCACTTATGAGTGAGAACGTGTGGTATTCAGATTTCTTTCTGTGATAATTCGCTTAGAATAGTGGCCTTTAGCTGCAACCAGTTGCTGCAAATGCCAAGATTTTGTTTTGTTTTATATCTGTGTAGTGTTCTGTGGTATATATGTACCATATTTTCTTTATTCAGTCCACTGTTGGTGGGCATCTGGATTAGTTCCTTGTTTTGCTATTGTGAACAGTGTTGTAATAAATGTACAAGTGTAGGAGCCTTTTTGGTAGAATAATATATGCCCCTTTGGGTACGTACCCAGTAGTGGGATTGCTGGGTCAAATGGTAAATCTGTTTTTAGTTTCTTGAAAACTCTTCTAACTGCTTTGCACAGGGGTTGAACTAGATTACATTCCTTCCAACAGTGTGCAAGCGTTCCCTTTTCTCCACATCCTCACCAACATCTGATGTTTTTTGACTTTTTAGTAATAGCCATTCAGAATGGTGTCAGATGGTATGTCATTGTGGTTTTGTGTATTTCTCTGATGATTAGTGATATTGAGTATTTTTTCCTGT
>CAUYQG010190518.1:0-12130 GCA_963574415.1 Tarsius wallacei | reverse complement strand
CTCTGGATTTGTTCTATTTTGGAATGGGATGATGGATGGGAAGCTTTGATGTCTCTTGTAGTTTTTGAAATTCAAATAAAGTGGGGGATGAGGTGCTAGGAATCAGATACTACTTGCAAATTAAAATGTTCACTTATTGTGGTATGTGCTCCCTGAGACCCACTCCCCACCACCACTTTATATGATGACGTAAAGCTGAAACCAATGCAAAAGCAAGTGAACACATACACACACACCCCAAAACAAACTGAAATAACAACAAAGCAAAACAAAAAAATCAGCAACAAAAAGACCCCCAAGAAAACGAAACACACACACACACACACATGCCTAGCACAAAGTGAATAGAGAAGAAAAACAGAAAGATCGTAGGACAAAAATATGGGGGAGGAAATTCAGGTCAATCCCTCACAAATATATTGACATACCCCTTAAATATAAAAAATGAATATAAAAAAGACTCAGAAGAACAAAAGAGCAAAAACCAACAACCACAACAAAATTGAAAGATGAACACTCAGTCATTCACATAGACACATAAACAGAAAATGACAAATAAAGGAAGAAACAGAAAAAAAAAAAGAAAAAGAAAAAAATATTTTGGGGAGATTCAGATCAAATCCTCACACATTCATGCACAAAGGGAAAATATTTTAAAAATAGATGAATTAACAAGCAAAAGTCAAAAAAAATTTAAATTAAAAAATAATTGAAAATTTAAAAACCAAAACTAAAAACAATCAAATAAAAAGAAACCTGCCCTCCTGTGGCAGGCTCTGTAGTTGCTCCTCTAATCAGGCCTCTCCTGCAGAGCCACCTCTCCTCAGGGAAAGAAGCAGGGAAGGAGGAGGGGCAGTGGAGGTGGGTGTGGCTGCAGGCCTCCCCTCCCACTCTCCTATGGTCATGGGGATCTCTGGTGAGGAGGTATGGGACTGTCTCTTCTCCAGGTATGTACTCTCACTAGGGTGCCACCATCAGATCTATCCTGGAACGGAGATCTCCCATTGCAACTGACGTCCAGGTTCCACCTGAGGTTGTCCCTCTCAGTCGTGGCTCAGCTGTGTGGGTCTGATGTTCAGAGGATTGGTGGAAAGGAGGGGGTTTGGGTCAACCCAGGACTCATCATTGATCTCTTTGGAGTTCTTCCTTTTCCTTTTCTGGCCAAAGCCTTTGTCCCACAGCTGGATCAGGGTAGGGAGTGGGGAGCCTGGAACTCAGCACTTGTCAGGTCCCTCGGAAGTTTGTGCTCTCAGGATACTCTCTTTGGGCCATGATCAAGCCCTGAGTAGTTGATCCACCAGTTACAGAGATTGGATCTGTTGGTCCCTGGTGAGCAAGTCAGAGCACTTTCCTGCCCCACCTTCAATATGGTGGTGGGGTGCCTCTCTTGTCCTCTTCCATGGGAACTTGCCTCTGGACTCTGTCTGCAAGGTGCTGAAGTGATACGGCAAAGCCCGGAGCAGTCTCTCTCCTGCTTCAATGGTGGGGGAGCACCTGGGGCAATAGTGCCTCCCTGCCACTTTTCCGAAGGAAGCTTCTGTCTGTTTAAAAAAAAAAATGGTGCTCTGCTTCTGTGACCTGGGAAGAGCCAGAGAAGACAGAGAGAAGCTGCAGCACCAGCTGTTGCACCAGGGGCCTGGCCACCCACTCACGAGTTCCACTTAGACAGTCTCTCCTAGTGTTTTCTTGTCAGGGAGGGTTTGTTGATAAAAAAAAAAAAGAAAGAAAGAAAAGAAAAGAAAGAGAAAATAGCACTCGGATTCCGCGTCCCAGGAATCACTAGGGTCCAAGCCCAGATGCCGTGGCACCAGTCGCTGCGCCAGGTGAGCCCGGGCTGCTAATTCCCTAGCCCTCATTCAGTCAGTCACTCACATACCTTCTCACCAGCACATACACAAAATTTTCCATACATTCATTCACTCGCAAGGGGACTCGGATAGTCCAACTGGCTTGGCCACCACCTTCTCCGACCCAGCAAAAGTATTATTTCAAGCAAAAATCTTACCTCAGCTTCATCATGCTGAGGAACTCTGGGTATAAATTTTTCCTTAGATTTAGTCTCAAATCTAAGGGGACACTTGAGCTAAGCTTTATTACTTGTGCAACAGTCATGTGTTGGCTAAGAGCCTCCCTATATTAGTCTAAACTCAGACATGTTAGAAAAGTGACTACAATAGCTGAGAAACAGACCGCCAAATATAGTCACAGTATGAGTGTACTATAGTTACCTCTTTGTGCATCTGTGATCCATTTCCACATTATATTCAGTTTGTTGTGTCTTGTCATGGTTTTCTCAATTCATGATTACCTACAATTTTGGGGGGGAAATGTACAATAAGATGTTTAGAAAGATGAGCTATATACGATGGCTGCAGTTTATCCTGAAATTATAAGTGATATTCACTATGTTCTTTCTCTACCAGCCACCCTTGCTTCTATTCATTCTACACTGGCTTTTTGTTTCTGTCATCATTGAGGTTTTTCTACTGAGAAGCATTTCAATTCCTAAGTATATTCCCAAATGAAAGTTTTGTGGAAGAGATGTATTGAAGAGTGTTCACAGTGGCTCTAAACCAATTAAGAAAAAAAGAAAGAAAAAGACAAGAAAGTGAAAAAAAGCAGGAACACAAAATAAAAGAAACCAGAAAATATAAAAACAACAACAAAATGACTGTATATGAGGAAAAAAATGTAATTATAAAAAAGTATAATTATGTAGTAGCATAGTTAGTTAGTAAAATTATATGAGTTACAGTTACCTGGATATCATGAATAAACTTTAGTACCCTAATAAGAAGTAAATAAATATGTATATCAATACCTTTTTATAAAATTCAAATGTAGGTAAAACAAAAATAAATACATTTATAGGGATATATATGTATACATGTGTGAAAAATATGAAGTCCAGAATAGCAGTTTTATTTGTGAAAATGGGACAGAACTATTATAAGAAAGGTCTGCAGACAGATAGATATATGCATATATATAATATGTGTGTGTGTGTGTGTGTGTGTGTATATATATATATATATATATATATATATAGTAAAGGAATAAGTAGGGAGTTGAGTGCATACTATGCACTGTATTAACAATGTGAACAAATGAATGTCGGCAAAATATGACCCTGTTTCTAATACCAATGATTATCACGAACCCGTTCTCTACACCTGAGTTCCAGTTAAAAATAAAAAGTTTTCTGGTTAATTGATTTGAATGCGCAGCTAAGATTGAGAACCATTGTGCTATATGATCTGTAATGAAACTTTTAATTGCATTTTCAATAAACTGAGGCACATGCTAAAGGAGAATATTTCTCTTCTGAAAATTCCATGTTGTAGTCTGTGAATAAATGTTTTTTAATCAAATATTTTAAAACATTTTATTTTGATGTATAATAGAGGCATAAAACAAAACATATCAAATGCTAAAATTTTACATTTTATCTGATGCCACCCATTCAAATACTAAATTAAAAAACTTCTTCAATGGAAGAGAAGCAGCATCTCTGTGCATAAAGTGACTAACAGCCTGAAAACTAGAAAGTGCTCTACAAGGACACAAAACCCAAGTGTTTCAATTGCACATCTAATGGAGAGTAGGTATAAATATAAAGGTTTACTTGAAAAAAGGAACAGTCAAGAGGAGTTATGCATTTTGTTTTATAGAGGCTTCAGCATCTTATTAACAAAGGATAAGCTTGTTTTAATGTCCTTATTTCATGAATGCAAGAACCTGATAAAGTGTGTATTCACACAGACACTTTGACCACCTTAGCACAAAGAAGTGCCGTGGTATAATAATGAACCTGACATGAAGATAAATGACTACAATTAGCTTTCTCATTAGTTTTAACTAGCATTACTTCTTTAACCATGACTGATTTATCTCTGTCTTACTTCTCTAGTGCTTCAGAAAGTTGTCTGGCAGAATTAAAGACAGGTAAAGAGAATTAATTTAAAAATCTAGACAGCAACTTTCCCTTTTCCCTTCAGTTGATCTATGGCTGGCACATGAAGAAGGATGCATATACATGTGCCTTTGCTATTATTCCTGCAGAAAAAAAATGATCAATGCTATTGAAAGAGAACATTTATAAAATATCATTCTGGGTATATAATATATGTCTATATTTCGTGGGAGGAAGAAAAAGCTAAACGTTTTGAACAAGTATCTAAAGAATTATTGGAAAATCCTAGATTGAATTTTGTTCCTGACTCTTATCTCCCTCTCAGTTGCACCTTTGTAGTAAGTGGAGATTGAACATTGGAATAGGCACATTAATGAGATAAAGTAAAAGAGTTCATCAGAAGTTTAGGATTCTTTTTGGTTAATCAAGGTTGACAAAATAAGAAAAAATAATGAAACTGTTCTCTTCTTTGGGGATACAGAAAGCCATAGATCAGAAGTGGAGGGGAAACTTTTCTTAGGGTTTCAGGGTTTTTTTTTTTTTGTTTCTTAATTCACAGAAGCCTGTGAGTTCCTTCTGAGATACTCCATATATGCCTATGCTCAGAGTGAAGGCTAGGGAGATATATTTTAAAAAATTCTTCCACCTCATACCTCCCTGGGGTAAAGGTGGTAAGTGATTGGTGCAATGAAGTGCTCTCAAAACTCTGTGTTGGAAAAAAGACAGGTGTTTTCATTTGAAAACCTGAGATCGGGGCTCAGAGAAGATGGCAGAGGAGCCAGCCAGACTATACAAGCCCCTGTGTGAGTGAGTGCATATATGGGCAATTTTGTTTGTGTCTATGAGTAAGTGGACATGTGAGTGGTTGACTGGGGACTCAGGAGCTAGTGGCTAGGACTCTCCTGGTGAAGCAGCTGGTACTAAAGCTGCTCTGTTTGGTCCCTTGTGCTTCCCAGAGGGCAGAAGCCAAGTGCCATTTTTTAAAATCAGCAAAGCCCTTCGCAGGAAAAAGCTGCCAGGAGTAACTGCCAACTCCAGGCTCTGCCTCACCACTGCAGTGCCTAGCCAGACACTGGGAGCAAGGGCTGTTGAGGGAACAAAGTGAGGGAGCTCAGAGACAGTGCCCCACTGGAGAAGACAAAAGAGGCACTCTGCTACCATATTGAAAACTGGGCAGTGAAGTGTTATGTCTTGCTCACCATGGAGCGACAGACCCAATCTCTGTGACCAGCAGGTTAACTACCCAGGAACTGATCATGACTCAGAGGGATTATCCTGAAATCACAAACTTCAGAGGAACAGGATGAGTGCTGAGTCTCAGGTGCCCCACTTCCTACCTGGATTCAGCCAAAGGATGAGACCAGAAAAGAATTAGGAAAACCCCCAAAGAAATCAGCAATGAATCTGGGGCTAACCCAACCTCCTCTTCTCTAGAAATTCTCTGAATATCAGACCCACATGACTGGAGAACGACTGAGAGAAATGAACCCAGCTGGAGCCCAGATGTCAGCTGTGATAAGAGGACTCAACTCCAGAATAAACCTGTCTGGAGCTCCCTCACATGGGGAGAAGACAATCCTATACTTCCCCCACACTGGTGGGAATCCCCCTGACTGTATGAGAGTGAGAGGGGAGGGCTGAAACTTCACCTACCCTTGCCACCCCTTCTTCCTGCTCAGGGCCGACACTGGGGAGATTGTGAATGAGGCTGCAGATCTGCAGGGGACAGCAGAAGGACTTACCTGTGAGCAGCTGAAAGGAACAATTACAGAACCTGCCACAAGAGGGCGATTAGTGCCCAGAATTTTTTTTCATTGTTCTGTGTGCATGAATGTATGCGGGGGTTCAATAAGCATTTCGCCCTTCTTTTCCTCTTCTTCTTTTTTGTTTCTTCTTTCTTTTTTGTTAATGTGGCTACATGAATGAGTGTTAATCTTTCTGTTTCTTCATTTTTTCATTCTCTTTTTATTTTACTGTGTGTGTGAATGTATGTGAGAGGGATCGATTTGCATTATCCCCTTTTTCCCCCTCTCTTTTTTCTCCCTTCTCCATTATTTTTTGTCTAGCATGTGTGTGTGTGTGTGTTTGTGTGTGCGTGTGTGTTTGTGTGTGTGTATGTGTGTGTGTGTGTTCAGTTTCCTGTTTTGGGGAAATTTTTTTGTTTCTTTTTTTCCTCTTTGCTTTGGTTTTTGTTTGTTTGTGTGTGTCTGTATGTGTGTATTTAATTGATTTTTGCTTTGGTTTCTGCTTTTGTTTTTCTGTGTTTTTTGTGTTTGCCTTATTAAAAAAATTATTATTATTTTCATCCTATTTCATTCAATTTTCTCTGTTCTCCTCATTACTGTCACTTTACCTTAGACTCAGGGGTTACACAGACATACCCACTGCATCATCATATAGAATGGTAGTGGGGAGTGGGTCTCAGGGAACTCATAACACAGTCAATAAAAATTGTGACTTGCAGAAAAATTGTGACTTGCAATTCTGAATGCTAGCTATGCATCTTTCATCTTATTTGACCCTCAAAACTGTAAGAGATAGCAAAGCTTCCCACCCCCAGCCATCTTTCAAAATAAAACAAATTAAGATCCCTGATCAGGGAAGAATAGAGGACCAAACAAACATCAAAAGTCAAAGCCCCTCCCACTGCCACTGAATAATGGAACTAAAGAGAAAAAGAAGAGATCAGTCAAAAATGAGAAAAAAATTAATGAAAGACCATAGGTAATTCCCAGTGTGCTAAAGAGAAATGAAAAATAAGACCTTGGAGTCCAAATAATGGTAGTCACCAATGATTGGACACAGAATACAATAGGAATTAGAGAATGGACGGGAAGAGTGAATAAGACAAAAGAAAGAGAAGATGCAACACTGAAAGAACTTGTAACAGAGGTTTTGGCCATAAAAACTTCATTCAGAAAAAATAAATAACATGATGACAAACAGGGAAAGCAGAATTAGTCAAGCAGGAGAAAGAATCTCAGAGCTTGAAGACCAAAACATGGAATTAACCTGATCAGTAAAAATCACAGAAATAAAACTCAGAAAGAAAGAACAAAGCCTCCAAGAAAAGTGCAATTATATCAAGAGGCTGAACCTACACCTGATTGGAATTCCATAAGAAGAAGGGGAAATGGAAAACACCTTGGAGCAAATATTCCAGGAGGCTTTCTAAGAAAACTTTACCTATCTCACCAGAGTTGTGACCATCCAAACATAAGAGATACAGAGAAAACCCACAAGACGTCAAATGAGAAGACCCTAGACACAACAATTTACCTACACAAAGTAGGTACAAAAGAAAAAAATCTTAAAGGCAGCAAGACAAAAAGGTCAGACTAACTATTGGGGAAGAAAACACAGAATAGCAGCAGACCTATCAGCAGACACACTACAAGCTAGAAGGGACTGGAGTCCAGTATTTTTGTGAATTATCATTTTAAAAATAATTTTTAGCAACTTTATTGAAGTATATTTTACATACCACAAAATTCACCCATTTAAAGTATACAAGACAATAATTTTGAGTAAATTGATAAATTTATGCAACCATCATTGTAATCTAATATTAGAACACTTCTCTAAACCCCAAATAATGATTTATTCTCCAAGCAATCATTTTCATGATAGTGTAATTTTTATTTTTAAAGATACCATGAGAGTCTTCATAATCTTCATTACTGTAAAGAACTAGGGGTCTGTTTGGTATATCATGAAAATACAGAGACAGATATATTTTTTGAGCACCTGGTTAAGTTCATACATCTTTTGAGAGCAGCACTTAAAGCAGCTTAAGGCACAGAATAGATACATAAATACTGGTTAAAGTTATGTTGAGTTAAACATTGTGCTTCATGAATGGAATTAAAATACTTTCTGTTAATCCAAGAATAAAGTATCATTGTCATCTTTTTGGCACAAATTCATCTTTGTTAACTTATTATCTCAGTCTTCTTCCTTACTGTAAATGACTGGATGAGTATCTGAATTCAATTCTTTCTGTGGAGTTCAATTTTCAAAGTCCTCAAAGGTAAAGAATTTCAATCATGTTCTTGCTATTGTGAACAATGCTGTGATAAACATATAATTACTTGGAGAAATCCCTAAGAAATCCAAGTAGATGTTTTCATGATAGACCAATAAAGACATTGGTCTATCATGAAAAGAAGAGATGTGTGATGGGAAATGGGAAAGGTGACTTCCCGGACCTCTGCTGGATGTTCTTTCTCACTCTCCTTGCTGTGTTTGGAAAGCTGACACTCTTGAAAACACAGGCGTGGATGTTTAGTCTCTTCCGCTTACTGGGCTTGTGGGGACTTTTAGGAAACTATTCTCACCTACCCTATTTGTTAAGAACTAAAGACCACCATTTCCACCTCTCTCAAGTGGACTGTTCTGTTTTCATTTTTGCAAAAGGAGAGAAAGCTCAAGGAAGATGTGAGCTGAGACTTTGGGGGTGGAAGTTCCTTTGTGGCAACACATAGGCATCCAAGAGATCATCAAGGCTTCCCAAAGCCAAAGATGGTGCCATGTTCTCTTTATTTCATCAGAAAGCTCATTTGCAATATTTCTATGTTAACTGCATAACGAAGATCACTTAGTCTGTTGTATTTGAGATAGATTTTTATTGCTCATGCTACCGTGTTATATATCAAACATCTGGGAGATGCACATTTATCAACAAAACTTACCACAGGAGATGTTTCCTTCCTGATATTCAGGCAATACCATTTATCTGATCCAATTTTACATTGCTGAGCGTGTCAAGTTGCAGGTCAACCTAGCCGGGAGTCTCAATACCACGTTATATTTATGTGTTCATTTGAGCACTGGTCGTCTCCAATGTGGAGAAACTCACAGTGAATAAACATGAGTAGGACCTGGCCAGTAGGTGCCCAGTCCAGTGAGGAAGACAGAAGAGGAGCACAGCCAACTCTAACCCAATGTAGAGTGAACAGAGATTTCTAAATCTACCCGAAAGATAAATCGTCATGTTACACTGAGGCCAGCTTTAGCGCTAGACCTTGAAGACAGACAACGTTTAACAAAAGGCACGGAGGTGCAAGTGCAGTGCTCTGAGCAGTGAGTGGGTTAGTTTCCAGGAGATAAACTGGAAGGAGTTGTGAGTAGGATAAAAAGTCAAAGGGACCATGAGAGCCTGGCTTTAGAGGGTCACCTGCAACTGGAGAAGAAGCGTATACTTTCTGCACAGGGAGTGACATGCAAAGCTTTTGAACAGCAGAGAGACGTGGTCAGAGGCTGTTGGAAGAAGACCCGCAAACCACCACCCTGGTTAAACCATCCGCTATGTCATGACTCAAGTTTTGTGTCCAGGTCATGTGATAGAAATGGCATTCCTGCTCTTTCATCCCATATGTGGGGAGCTCAAAAGCAAATCTGTTGATGCCATCTTCCAAGTCATCACAAAGGCTAAGACAAACCCTTATATGCAAAGTTCATAAAAAGAATTTGAAAAGAGAAAAGAGGAACCAAAGCCAATCTATATATTTTATTTGACCACCTAGCAGGTTTAACTCTTGAAAGTGTACCTTTATTTAAAATAGGAAAGATTATTTTCAAATCTTTGTACTTTCTCATAAGAGACTAGTATGAAAAATTAAACTAGTGTCATTGGCTGTGTTAACATATTTTCTAAAGAGGAAAAAGAAAAGATAAAAACACAAAAACAAGCAGCAAACAGTCAAGCAAGCCCATTTAAATTGCACTTTGTAGTACAAACCCTTTCCTTTTTTCTTCATTGGGAATAACTTGTCAGGGCCTAATGATTTATTTAAATGGAGGGATTATTATAGGCCTAGAATATTAGGATCCTTTATTAACTTTACGTTTCTTGGGTAAACAAGATACAGTGCATCAAGCTTACCAGGGAACACAAAGTCTCCTCTTTAATCTCATATTCGGTTTAAAACCTCAGTGCTTCAGAGGCACAACAAATGTGTTGGCTTCTGGACCCTGTCAAGTGCTCACCTTACTAAAATGTTTTGGGGGGAACTTATGTAAAGGGGTAGCTTGGGATTCTTGCACACTTCTCAGGGTGTCACCTACTTTCATTTCAAAGAAGGCACCCTAGCCCCCCAGCTTGCTGGGCAGGAACACTCATGCTTTCCTTCTGCCACCTGCCTCTGTCCATGCAGAAGGCACAGCCCGGGCTACAGTCCTTCCCACAGGAAGACTGTAATCTAGACAGACTGGAGGGGACACCCTCCCAGCTGGCCCGGAACCCTCTACATAACTGAAAGTGGAAATGGAGCCTGTAATTTCCCAGAGAAAACTACGACCCTTGAGCACATTTGACTAAAGTGTCCCAGAAAAGGACAACAGAAAAGACATCGCTTTTAAAATAAGGTTTATTTTTCTCATTATGAGACTGGAATATTGTCCCCAAAGGATATTCAGAATATTTAAGAAAGTAAAAATAAATAAATAGATACAACAAATTACCACTGATTCCAGAACACTGAATAATCAATGTTCTTGGCATTTTGGTGCTTTTTCTTCCAGGATTTTTTAAGCCTCGTTTCCTTTTTCCAAGTAAGTCTTTTTATCGAAATTTAATAGACAGAGAGAAGTACACGAATCTCAAGTGTACACATCCAACTTGTTTTCACTATGTAAATAACCCATGTAAATGCCACCTGGATCGACATACTAGATATGACCAACAACCCCAAATCTCAGAGGCGTCTTAATGACTTTTTGGCATTCTCACAGATGAAGTGCCATTCTGACCTCCATCCCCATAGATTATTTTTCCACACTTTTGACCTTTATATACGTGGAACTGTAAAGAATGTACTCTTTGGTGTCAGACTTTTCTCCTTCAATATAACGTTGGAGAGATTCATCCACACTGTGTGTACAAGAGTTTATTTTATGGTTGTACACACGTACCACAAAGTACTTATGTATCCATTCTGTTTTGGAGCGTGATCACCATCATTTGAACAAAGATGGAGAGATTTGCATTCAGGTCCCATTTTAAGTTCTGTCCCTGTTTCTAGGTGGGGCCTTTCAGATGTCCTAATGGAAAGACTGGTGTTCTCGAGGCCTCCCTACTTGGTGTTCACTGTCTCCCGCTCTTCACCGTCCCAGCTGGCACATGCCTTGAGGCACTCTCCCACCTGTCTGGCCCCTCCCACTCTCAGCCACTCAAATTCCTAAGGCCTTTGTTGCCTCAGACTACTTCTGTTCTGACTGTGAGTAGCCAAGGCCACAGGAATATAATTAAGAAACATGAAACTATCTCCGTTTTCATGCAGAGGCACTTATTGATATTATGATGATAATCTGGTCACAGCATAAAAGTATGCCTGCTATTTTACCGAGTACGTTCTGAAGCAATCATCAAGCTTCCATATTGTTTGAATGTGGCATGTCAGGGGAGAACAAAAAAGAGCAGTTCTGTTTTAGAGAGAAAAGCAACAGAAACAGCAGACTGGCGGTAAACAGTTACTTTTGACAGATAATATGCTAATTCGTTTTGATCAGAAGAGAAGCGATGCTTGAGTTCTGTTGTTTAGAGAGATAAGGAAAACTGCTTATTTTGAAGCTATTTTCTTGGTCCACTTAAGCACAATAAATGACTGGTTCTTTGCATTTTAAAACCTAGAAAGGAACTACGTTTTCAGGCTATTCAAGGTAAGTTTTAACCACATAAAGTGACTTCTAGTGGAGTTTCAGTATCCACAGGAGTTAAAAGATTCCAATCTTTCTCCCCAGTGTGCTAATGCACAGAATTTTGACTCCATGTCCCTGCATTACACTATAAGAGCACCCCTCCACCCTGCACCCCCACTTCTCCAAATACTTCACACACCCCCTTATCGTGCAAAAGGACAAAAGACTGAAAGATGGCAGATTGAATAAGAAGCTCTGAAAGACTGATCTTGGCCCCGCTTTTCTTGCAAACCTCATGTCGAGACATATGATGGCATTAAATAGTGATAACAAAATCATCTATAAAAATGTCTGCAAATTTTCTACAAGAAAAGTGAAGGTCACGAGAAAAAGCCTTGGACTCACCGACTTGGTGCGAAGCTGTCAGTTCCGTTCTCAGTCAGCCCTTGCTTCTCTTCCTCCTCATCCTCTTCATCTCTGTAGGCGGGCGGCGGGGGGGGGCGGGGGGGGGGGGGGGGGGGGGGGGGGGGGGGGGGGGGGGGGGGCGCGGGGGGGGGGGGGGGGGGGGGGGGGGGGCCG